>PNEQ01035300.1:0-51884 GCA_003012365.1 Medauroidea extradentata | reverse complement strand
TTTTATATATATATATATATATATATATATATATATATATATATATATATATATATATATAGATTTGTTAACATGTACTGTATAAATTTGGAAATGGATATTACCTCACATGGTCATCAGTCGTAACTCGAAGCCAGTTAAATGACGAGAAACTTGAGACAGGTCTTATAAACTCATTGAACGAAGCAATAAAGTAGTTTCACATTCACAGGAAATTCCCCTATTGTGTTGGCACTCGTGGTTTGTCGTGTACGCTTCTCTGCCTTGGGCCAAGGTTGTTTATACTATTTATATAGCTTGGATAGATCAAAGTTAAAAGTTCGTCATAGGGACAATATATGCCGCTTGAGCACTGATATCGACAAGACGTGTAAGCTGACCAATCACACAGCTTTCCTGAATTTTAAGTCGCATAAAGTTAATATTTGAAAGCCAAATTTGGTCTGGTTTTCGCTTTGAAACTAAATTAAATGACATCTCTCTTTGTCAAGCCTAGTTAAATGTAAGTTAACTATGGCTTCGTATTTTATTAGGTATGCTAACGACTGCAGCAACTAGCGGCAGAAATTTTCTCCGTGGAAAAGGCTCCAATGAGAAACAGCAGCAGCTGGTAGTAAGTGCTAGTCACCACACCAACATGCGCGCCTAGCTAGTGACGTCTATATTTAGCCAGCGACGTCACTAGTCGGGCAGCTGACTACAGCGGCGTCTTTCATATGGCGCCGTCCTAGCCTAGCCTCGCCACACTCTACCCTATCACACTCGGCATAGAGCAGCAGTCTCCTGCTACAAGTTTTCTGTAACATAAATGTTCGCGCGTCATTAGATGCAACAAATAGTATACATAACTTTAAAAATGACCTTTTTAGGTGATTGGCGCCAAGTCTCCTGAGGGCAAAGGAGAATAACACGTCCTGGCGTCTGTATTGACTTTAGACACATTCAGTGACAACATACTGTTACACAACTAGCGTGATATCGGACTACAAGGACCGCGGGCTATTAGTGCTACTATCACGTGGTAACTGCTTGTCTTATAACCTCTATTAGCAAGACTCTCAACTGGCGCCTGTCTTCCTGCAGAGAACTAACTGCTCTCAACGTGCGGTGCATACTGAATGTAGGCGGTGCTCAAGAGACTCGATATATACAGGGTGAGTCAGAGGAAAGGTACATGCTTTGAGGGGTGATAGTACTGGTGATTCTGAACTAAATGTTTCTGATAAACATATCGTTACCTTAATAGTAAAACCTCGTAACTCCATATTATGAAGATCGGACATTCGAGCCCTTTTTAACCATATTGATAAGGTATTTACAAGTAAATATTGTTAAAAGTAGTTAAAAAAATTTTATTTATGATAATGTTGTACAAAATTATGTATTTTTTCTCTGTGTGAGGGAAATATAATTGTTTTTTCTCCTTTTTTCTGAACGGAAGTGAAATGGAGTTACAAGGTTTTCAGAGAAACCAAATGAAAACAAGGAACGGGATAAGTGCAGGTGACGGTAAATCACGCTACTGTTATCTTAAGCTTGTGTAATTGTGTACATTTCCTCACGGTGTCGCTCTAAGCATGGTGCAGTTGTTTACCTCAGTCTCAGTCCTACAGTGCTTGTCCTAGTATTGGGAACTACAGTGTTGTTACGTGTACAGTTCAGTGTAGTCAAAAATGCCACAGGTCTTCACAACAAGAGCTCGTATGTACTTTCAGCAAGACAGAGCTCCTGCACATTCTGTACGGCCAGTGACACAGCACCTCAACGAAACGTATCCTGGGCGTAGGATCGGTCGCCATGGAGTCATTGCTTGGCCACCGAGGTCACCTGATCTTACCCCATTGGATTACTGTGTATGCGGTTGGCTTAAAAGCGAAGTCTACACGTGCAGGGTATACATAAGAGAGGAACTTCTTGCTCGTATTTACCATGCTTATGCTCAAGTAAAGCAATGTAGTAATGAGCTCACATCAGCAACACAGCAGCTGTCTATCAGAGCAGAAAAATGCATTGAAGTTGGTGGTGGAGTGTTTGAACATGTTTTGTGAGGAAATGTACACAATTAAAACATACGATAACAGTATACACAACTCCCCCCCCCCCCAAACAACATGTATTTTTTAGGCTTAAGAAGTTAATAACTGTTCACCGAAAGAAATTATATGACAAAAATATTATAACTTCGTACCTGCTGTATATTCTTAGTCTGGATTCACAAGTGCTTGATTAGCACAATGTTGTACTTAAGAACAACATCTCTGCGGGGGAGGACACCCCTCACTCAAGATGTCGGCAAGAAATGTACATGGAGACTTTGTTACCACATTGGTTAGGGGACAGATTGCATCATACTCCTGAGGGGATTGGTCGCTTTATCTGGAGCAGCAAGTTGTATGAATGCTACTTTATGTACAGTTTGTCTCACTAAAGAATTCCATTTTGACAGTTGTGTCGGCATGCATTTTTACAGCTATTTTCATGAAATAAATAGTGTTTTACTGTACCAAAAATGTTTTTTGAACACGCTCTCAGCTGGCTCTCAAATCTAAACTAAAAGTATTTTTCTCAATAAATTGACACACATGATAGCCTACAGAACAGTATAAAAACTGAATTAATATATGAGAGACTATAATAACGGTATTTCTAATTAAAGATTTTAAGATCTTAATTGTTTTATTTATTCGTATATTATAATGGTCATTGCATTAATTATGTTTCCTGAGCAACATAGAAGTTCTGCTGTAGACATTCATGAAGCTAATATTAAGCACAAGTTTCAGCCCCAACCAAAACGATATGTACGCCCGAGTCCTTGTACGCGCCTCGTCCTAGAGCTAATGTCGTGAGGGACGAAACAATTGTCGATATACACGTGAGGATATCTCGCAGTGCCGTCAGCCAACATAGGTCGCCGCGTGGAGGCTTCTACGAGGCCAATCGTTTCTTATGTTATTGATGTCTGCCAGGTCTGTCACAATCCCTGCACTACATCATATATGGCACTGCATGACAACATAATACATCCTACCCGATATATACTTAATCCTACCTATTAATTTTCCCTTCGAAATATTCTATTACATTTACTCTCAAATAATTTGCAAACAAAATGAAATTTTCCAACACAAAGAACAAAAAAAAAAAGTAATTGTATTTTAGTAGTGGAACATGTATTTCGATAAATTACTGTACAAACACGAACATTTAACTGGAGTTTGGTTTCATCCGCTTTACAGTTTCCGTACACATATAAATAATTTCTCTGGAAAAAAGTAATTCTTCAAAAGTAAAATCCCATATTAGTGTAAGCACGTACGTAAGGGACCAAGAATGAAGCAAAAGCACACACATCGAACACATTTCTTTGCTTAGGAATATTTGTAAAATATATCGCATAAAAAACTAGTGAGCAGAAATACACATACGCTTAACACAAAAATGAATCCTCTGAACGCGTATATTTCCGGGAAGGTGAAGTGAATAAGCGAGAGTGCGAGGCTACTGATGCGGTAGTTGTTGATCACACAGGTATAGTAATACAGGAGATAACGTAACTTCCTGGCGAGGCTTGCAGTACGTCAGTTAGGACGACAATTAACACATCTACATACAGTCTCTATGAAGAAAGCCATGACAGCAGAACTCTCGCTTTCTAGAACCTTCCACAGTGATCACCTTACATATCCACACCGATGTCGCTGTCTTCTGTGTGTGCATTCATCTGTAGCGCGGACATAGTCATGTCAGCTGTTTGACTATACGTTGTTTTCCGGTTGTCTTCTGTTCACGGGACATTTCAAAAATCGACCGTACGTTTAAAGTTCTTGGTGACGCTGTTAAAGTAACGTACAACGGCTAGAGTATGCACAAGTCTCATAGGTTGGCAACCCCCCTAGCTGGTCGAGCTTATGTCAATAATATGCCCTTAACTGAAAATATGGTTAAATGTCCGTATATACTTTAGTTGACAAATTAACGATGTTCTAAACATACAGAGTTAGTCAACATTGTGGCAATGCACCACATTCCCATATCACTTCATATATTATTTCGGCAAGGCAGTTCGTATAAATTGAAACGACACGCTAGTTGGAAGACTTGTAAGCCACAGATGACGTTCATCAGGCGCAGCGACATCTGGTACCCAACACACACATTGGAATTGTCCTCATTCACTAACAGGACTTAATTCAGCTAGGATTGCCAACCTCAGCGACCGTGTCCTGCACGTGAATGTACACGTACTTCCCAGTTGATGCGAACATACCTTGCTCTGCATCACGTCCTCGTAACTGGGAAAAGTGAAAACAATCCCTAACTGAATATTGCCGAAATTATCCTCCTCTGAAGACCAACTCACGAAACGAAAAATTAATGTTACAATGAAGTAATAACGGATTTCAATTATGTTTTGTACAAAAGCATGTCATTTGAAAAATAGTTTCATTAAGTAAATGTAAAAGTAAGAACGTAATAAGGGAAATTATATTATGAACATGACAATTGTGATAAGACAGTTTTGTGTAAAGTGTGTTCTGACGTTGGTATTAGTGAGGGGGGAGTTGTAGCCAAATTCGAGCGTCTTAGACGAAGATAACGTTCTCGTTTAACGTGGCAGTTAGGAATACCTTATTATCTTATTGTAAGCTCTACACTATGTCAGCATCTCCTACAACGTGAAGACAGCAACGTCTTGTAACTTGGCGAGCACATCTAATGTAGATGTGCTAGTGAAGTTTCAAAGTAACAACTGCTCAGTACAGTTAACGGCAGAACTACTGGCCCCAGATCTTGTAACAACCACAATGTGTGCAGACATAGAGCAAGGCAGAGATATATAGTTGTAAGCTAGCAGTATATGGGGCAGCATGACAGCGTGCACAACATCCAGGTCGAGAGCCCAGACTGCCAGCTGACCACTGCTATTTTCAGCCACGCCTCCTCATATTCGCACACACATCCGGCTGTGGCAAGGTAGACGAGGAGTGTTCCGCCAGCAACAAGCCTAGTGAATTCCTCCCAGCCAAGCTTACTTCACAGCTTCCTGGTCCTCTTATCATCCGCTGTGCACATATAACTTGACAGTTGCATGCACTTTACATGCGGGTTGGTCAGCCATGGTTTCTTTATACCAGTAATGCAACCAAGACCACACTTTATAGTTAGCAAGATTCTTGCATTTATATACTACACAAAGGCCTTGCCGCGAGGTCGTAGATTGCATTAGGAATATAATTGTGCCATAGTTCCAAATAATAATCACTCTCCCTTTATTTGCCTTGTCATCCAGTCATAAGCACACTTCCCGTTGCACGAGTTTCTACTGTAAGGTTAGTCGCTAGATAGGCTGTGCGGGTGTGTGTGTGAGAGAGAGAGGCAGGAGTAGTAAGATCGCAGTTGACTGACGTATGTGTGTATTATCGCCTCTACGCGCAAGCCACTCATCTGGCCTGCAGTGCTTTATATTTCTATCTCCTATGAGACATTAAGCGGTGACCACATTATTTTATTTATGGGCAGCGTAGTTCAAATTATACAGCTTGTTCCTATAGTTGTTATTCGAATCTTATTGTTAATTTTCCAGATACGGCAGTCTGGGAAAGCCATTTTTGGCCGTTTTGAGGGGCTAGAAAATAACGTTTCTAATGAACGTGCCGAATTTTTGAAACTATAGCGACCTAGTTTGAGGTGTGTGTTCTTTTCGTACATATACAGATAGGATGTACGTTAAATAGTTTCGTCAAAAAGAAAATAGTTGTAACTCGCTACAACACGTTTGAAGGGCAGGTAGAGAGACCACAAGAAGCTTGATTGACATCAAACTGCAGGTTGGCGTTTAGGGCGTATCTGAGAGTATAAGACACGTGTTGCAGCATGTATAGTTAGACATAAGAATGCGGTGTTTCACAAATGACGAGGCTGACTTCCAGCGAGCTAACCTCCTGGACGACTCGCTTGTAACTGCAGAGTACACAGACTGTTGTTGACAAATACACCACAGTCGACCATGCAGACATTGCACTATTGTTGTCGACACCAGGCAGCACCACGCTCTATAGTTGGACTGGTGTGTAGTTGTGCTGTGTGGGATGTGCGAGCCACCCACGACATAGACAACGCTCGCATCACCACAGCTATCTCCTCAGCTACTGTACTACCTCACACGTGGTGTAAGAGCCAGTTACGTCAGCTTGTCAGCCGGCAATGTGATGTCTCTAAGGCCCAGCTCTTGCTCACTCAGCACTGTACGTTGGCCCAGTCATTGTTGCTGAAGTTGTAAAATAACAATTAAATATCAATGTGCACTGTGAAGTTCCATACAGCAAATTTAAAAGGTATACGCGACTCTTAAAATGCTAATTAT
Source organism: Medauroidea extradentata (assembly GCA_003012365.1). Lineage (NCBI taxonomy): Eukaryota > Metazoa > Arthropoda > Insecta > Phasmatodea > Phasmatidae > Medauroidea > Medauroidea extradentata. The sequence goes on along the minus strand of PNEQ01035300.1, from coordinate 45,517 downwards.
AACAATATACACTGCTAAAATACGCGGTATAAACGGGAGAACGTTCAGTTGGACGCGCACTTGTTACATGCTATAGACAGACGCAATGTAGCTACGAGGTATACAGTATGATCTGTTTATCCCGGCTCTAAGCACTACTGGTACGACCAACTCCCGCATGTTACCAGGCACATGGTCAACCCCCGCACCCCCTCTCTTCTTGTATACTGATCCCAAGGAGCGATACAGAATGCAGCTGACACCACCATTATGAATATTGCTATGTTCTGTGGTCAACCCTCGAGCAAACATGCCTCAGCACCAACATTCATTGTCGACTTATACCAGGCACAACGAGGTTATGTATGCGCCTTAGACGAACAATGGATGGCCACGTCGCCACAACAGGCAGCTCGATGATATCGTTGACTTTACTTGGCTTCAAGTCTCCTCGACAGCGAGGTCAGAGGCGATCACTCAGTACTTTACATAAGGACAGCAGCATTCACCTGGAACTATTTCGGTGAAGCGAGAGGGTTTTACGGCCCTGTAACAACGACGTCTGAAGAGCCGATAAGGACGAATGAGGTATTTCAGTAAACCAGGATGACCGGGACCCGGGTTGTTTAGACGCGAGTGTTACCGTTATAATAGTCTCGAGCCTTAGTGAAGATGTGAGGCGTGACTATATAGTACTATCAACACAATGCTGGAGACGTCTTGGTGTATACCAGCAACATACACCACACGTAGAGACAACCCCGCCTGGACTAGCGCTACAGTGACCACACATCTTCACCGAGGAATGGCGCGAAGACAGACAACATGTGAGCTGCTATCAGCGCCAGCCAACACAAGGAAGGAAGTGGTGTGCAGTGTGACAAGAGAGCGACCTCTTATCTACGGCTTGTCGCCAGAGGAAGTGAGTGTACCCTGGCGGGATGTGAGCTGCCCGCATCCGTCACACACACACACACACACACACACACACACACACACACACACACACACAAACTACATTGCACGCTCTCATGCCCACACAGACATGCTCAGCCGCCACAACGTACTTCAAATATCGTTCCAATATTGCCACAAACTTTTAACACTTAAAAATAATATGACACGTTTAAAATGGACTAAAAAGTAGAAACTGTTTTCTGCTATGATGAAAGTTCTTGTAAATTTTAAAAAGGAAAACGATGAGAGCATGCAATACATTACAGACGCATGCAGGGATGGGTACAGGCTTTCCTTCGCACGGAGCGAGAATTGTCATTGGAGAGACAAGAAAGAGGAGGCCTGTTTTCTGTCCAATCATTCCCGAGTACAACATGTATGTCTCCAGCGGGGCCTCCTCTACCCCGGCACACGGGGCAAGTTACTACCCTCTCCCCTTCCTAGGTGAGTCCCTGGATGTATGTATTGTTTATGGCAAGTAACTATTTTATTGCACTGCTAATTATATGGACTGTCATGACAGTTTTCTCAACGACAGCTACTCGCTACACGACTTGCTAGTATCTGTTGCATGCGCCTTATGTTTTCTTAATAAAGTATATTCCCACGAGAAATTATTTTATAGTTTTTTATCAGTTATAAAAACACGATATATTATATTTTGTTTTATTTAGTTTAATAATTATTATTCTGCATTTTTAGTCGCGTGTGAAACATTGCAATCGATAAAACAAGCAAAATGTGAAGCAAACATACAAAGTTGCGTTGTCATCTAGTCTGAGCTATGTTGAAGATCCAACAGTCTCTAGCTCACACACTTATGTCAGACAAATACAAACAGACAGGAAACCGACTTAATATTTTCTTGGTAATATGTTTAATATATTATTGTTAACAAACTAATATTTCGGCATCTTTTCAACGCGTATTTTCCATAATAGGAACAGTCACCGATACCTTCGTGCATCTCGTACTAAACAAAAGACTATCTAGCTGACACCCACGAAGAGGACGAAACTACCAGATATTCGACTGACACGTGGCATCATCGCGGCGAATGTTTCAACAACGCCCTGGCCTGGTAAAAGCACCTCTCTAGGGGTAGGGAGGGGGAGATGCAATACGAGATTTGTAAGTTCTTCGTGTGTATAAATGGTCTACTGTTTGGAAAGCATGTTTGCCTGTCACGTGTTTCGCTCACCACACTTTTATAGACATTTGCTAGCCGACAACTGGTGTCCATGTATCCGGCATATGACAAACGGCAGTAAACATGAATATGTCGTCGCCCGCTCTAACTAATGCTTACAACAACGTGAGAAGAACTAGAAGAGCTGATGTCGGCTTGCCACGAACTTCGCCAGGTCGTAGGCACCACCTTCCATACACACAGTGACACTGCTGCTTGTAGCCTGTATCACAGAGAATGTACGTAGTTTTCTTTCAACGACTTATTTCATAAGCACAGAGCGTGAGGACGTGCAACAATGAGATCGCATTCAGAAGGAACCGGGTTCGATTCTCAGTTTTACATAGTTTGCCGAGTTCGCATCGAGGCGAATGTTGGGATAGTATTTAACATGTCATGGCCGATTTCTCTTCCAGTTGTGTTTAGCCGTGTTTAATGGCCATGCTGTCGACGAAATATGAAGGCAATAAAATAAATAAAACTTATTGTAAGTGCTGTTAGTTAACCACGAACAAAGCGAGGTCTGAGCAACTAATTATATTCAGTTGATATCAGAACGTTTACAAGACACTCTAATGTCTGAAGGAACAGCGAGACAAATACTGAGGATGACCAATAATAACCTCGTGAGTAGTTGGAGGACAATAATCTTAGACTTTCTGAACACCACGCGTTTCATGACCAAACACAATCAAGTGTCACGAAATGTACGCAAAATAAAAGCTTTCATGCAACGATATTCCCTTACACGATACAATAATAAACCATCCTCACCACTAATTGAACACGCACACGACGTTCTGTCTTCGTGAGGGGCTGTAAAGACGTGTCGTGTTGACGTGTTATTATACACGTGCAACATACACCTTTGTTATAACATAGTGAATTACAATAGAAAGTTAATATACACAATATTATAATGTATTTTTAAAGGCTCCAAGAGAGGGGTAGCTTCCAACGCCATAAGTATCGACTCGTTTCCTCCCCCATACTCTATTATCCAGACCTGGATCATAGCTACTGAAATTGCCCGAGCGCAAAGTTGGATAGGCATATGTAAAGTCCAGGCACGTAAGAAATAATTAAAACTGCGTAGAGGGTGAAGAAATTAACTACTAAATACTTACAACATATTACGCGAAAGAATTAGTTTTAAATGAGTAATAATATCATCTTATATATATATATATATATATATATATATATATATATATGAAGTTACAATAAATTTTACTCGCAGCAATTCGCACTCTTATTTAAGGAACAAAAATGAACTGGAAAGCATTAAAGTGGAATATAGCAGTATTGTGGCAAGTTAAACAGTACTGTACATGAAGAGGTCAATAAAAGAACTGATGACTACATCACGTATAGTCCCTGAACTTATCACGCACAGCGCCAGTAGCTGTTAGCGGTATTGCCACAACCAGTGTTGTAGTACAGTGATACAAGAGTGAGCGTGGCTGAGCTGTTCTAGGAATGCGACTGTTATCACTGACCTCTATCTGTGTGGCGGGAAGAGACTAGCCCTGGCTGATACGTCATAGCACGTCTTATCACGAGTGACTGATATGAAACACCATGTAGACGTACCTCTGTTGTCTTACTGCCATCTGATAGTCTGCTAATACCGCTCAAGCCAGATCACGTGATTCCACACTAGCTTCTTGTGGGAACTATGTCTTATGTACGTGTGTGTATGTGTACATATATGTACAAGTCATCCATGTTCCTAGATATCACTCGGGTTCACTGCAGCAGTACACGCATTACAAGGACAAGCAATATAACCATCTATAATTGAAGGTTCTAACGAGTACACCAAATATACGAACATGACGTGAAAACAGCGAGGCCAATAAATACCACATCTAATTCCAGACACGACAAAGTGTTCACAAAACACCACAGCTTTGCTGCAGCCAGACACAAATGTATATGAACGTGTGTGTATTTAGGAGACCATGTCCGGCCGGTCACGGATCCAGTACATCCAGTGACTGATGAAGAGGTCAGTGGCACAGACTATGATCCTTGTAAGCATCGCAGGTCACGTATTATTTACATTAAACTGCCGGCCGATATACAGGCTGGGATGTAAGTGGCGGGAAAGCTCGCGGGTAAAGGTAGCCAGACCTAAATAAAGAATAATGAGTACAGGAACCACGCCTCTATTTTCCATAGTACGAGCGTAATACCATCGTGAAAGTTGTGTTAATGAACATGTTAAGAGTGACGATAGTATAATCACTACAAATAGAACTCTCACCTTCCGAATTCAATTCGGATGCATGACGACACGTATGCAGGGAATGAAGTGGGAACATCATCCCTTCCCATGCGATGGAATCATGGGGTACACTATGTTATTATACATGTATTTCTGTACGTGCAAGCCTGTAGCAGCCCATCCTAGTGAATAAAGAACCGGAAATACATAAGGAACACAAAGGCGCACTTGTTCTAACAAGCTCAGACAAACCGTTTCTGAGCTACATGTACTTAAATGTCGGAGCATCGTGGCAATGGCGACAGGTAGGCAACCCGTGTAGCACATACATGGCGACATGTTGCCAAGGCGTTACTGCAGATGTTTGCAGTGGATCCCACCTTACATTAGTCCTCGACTGGTGCATGCTCGACGTTGCAGCGTGTCACGCGTATTATTTTTACATGAAACCACTTAACGTGTTCATTTTATGTTTATCTACGTAAAGAACACACACTTGAAACTATGCTTCCGTGTTTTAAAAAAATTCAGCACGCTTGTCATAAACATAATTTTCGGGTCTCTCAAAATGGCTAAAAACGGGGTTTTAGACTGTTGTAACTCTGAATATATTACATGAATTCGTAAGTGCAAAGCGAGAGGCATGCGTTGGTCTTTACTTCATACTGTTCCAAAATAAAATGTTGTGGTCACCGCTCAAAGTCCCGTAGGAAAAATACTGCAAGGAAAACCTTGCACGTCAGTTTGACGCGATGCGAAGAGGTGGAGAAGTGATTGAAGGGGATCGACTTTGCCGTCTACAATAATAGCACTGTATGTTGACAGCACTGCTACTACAAGACCTTTACATCCTGTTAACTAATGAAGCACATTTTGGTTAAGAAAGTGTACTTAATTGTCAAACATCCACCACTGACATCACGACAATCCTCATGTTATTCGTGAAAGGGATTGTCAAGTCCGCTGGGACATCAACACCCGGTGCGATATCCTAGGAAGCCAGTCCTGACAGGCTCACAGGAGGTGGGCAAGCAGTGTTTCTCCCCGGGGTACGGCGAGGCCTCCCTAGATAGGCTGCGTTTGTGGTAAAGTGACCACGGTAGTTTGAAAAACCCATTTTTGGCCATATGGAGGGGCCCGAAAATGATGTTTTAAATAAGCGTGCTGAATTGTTAAACTATAGTGACATAGTTTGAAATGTGTGTTCTTTTCGTAGATACAGAAATATATTGAGAGTTGAGTAGTTTCGTCAAAAAAAGAATGATCGCAACTCGCTGCAACGTAATTCAAGAGCAGGTAGGGAGGACCTGTGAAGAATGTTCACTAGCACTTCACGTGTTACGTAGTACCAACATGACTGGACACCGGCGCATTGCAGTGCAGCAGCTCACCTGGTACTGGGTCACATCCGTCCATGGCAGTAGATAGGAAGGGATGGACGTGTATCCTGGCCACCAAGGTCACTGGATCTCTGTCCCTTAGACTACTCCTTGTGGGGATTCTTTAAGGAAGTAATGCACCACGTAACTATGGAAAGCGTCAAGTAATGTATTGCCAGACTGCACGTTGTACGATCTCTATGTGCGGTGCAGGCCGCGATTGTGCGTCATGTGTTGGGATAGTCGACACTTTGAACACATACAGCTTAGAGACTTACAAGGTGTCCGTAATACTATTCCATATAAGGCAATTACTGTGTCGTGTTACGTGCTGGTACGTACACATTCTATTTACAGCAAATTTAAACAATAAAACTAGTTTTTTTGTTTTTGCTGCATTACACATACCACTATAAGACGTCCTGCCTGCGCCCCTGCATACAAATATCTCCCTCCCCCTTACTTGTCATGTGTGTTGCATACCTCTCGGTGATAAAGTCGGACATCGCTAGTGTTCCTCGGAAGCATGTTTCCATATACATGCTACAAGGGTTGCCTACCTGTCGACGTTGCCACAATGCTCCGACCTTCGAGTGCCTGTATCTCGGAAACGGTTTGTCTGAGCGTGTTCGGATAAGTGCACCTTTCTTGTTCCTTACGTCATTGCGGTTCTTTATTCACTAGGACGGCAGCTACAGGCGTACATGTACAGAAATACATGCATAATAACAGAGGCAACCCCATGTTTCCAACACATGGGATGGAATGTTGTTCAAACTTTATTCCTTACATACGTGTCGTCATGTGTCTTAACTGAATCCGGAAGGTCAGCGTTCCATTTGTAGTGGTTGTTGAATTATCGTCACTTAACATGTTCACTAACACAACTGTCACGGCTCATACTATTGACAATATAGGTGTGGTTCCCTTACTCATTATTCTTGGTTTAGGTCCGGCTACCTGTACCCGCGCGATTTTCTGACATGTTTCATTACACCCTGTATATTGATACAAGTGGTGAGCGATCGACGATTGACAATCGACCTTGGAGACCGATAACTTTCCAGGTCGCGATCCTTGTAGTCCAACATCACACGTCTTAGATCTGCAACACTATGTCATGGGCACGTGTCGAAAGACAACGAATTCAAGTACAGATACCAGGATGTTATAATGATACTAGGCGCCGATGGCCTACATATGTCATTTACCATTATTTACTATTTCTCCCCTCTACTGACATACGATACGTACTAGCCTAACATACAACGTGGCGTATATTGAGAACAGTTGTTAACCTCTCGTGGGAAACAAACTGCACATTCCCAGCAAACACTATTTACTGATGCAAACAATGATTTCACATGTGAAGTCTAGCTAGCGACTAGTAAATACCTGTATTATTGCTGACGTCAGGGCTTGTGGGCTACACTGTAAACAACTTCCCTGAAGAATATGGGGAGTTGTATCCCATATACAGTATGTGATGCGTGGTATATTACAGCTTCTACACACAGCAAATGTTTAGCAGCGTTTCTAACAAGTCTTGTTACATTGGTGTATATTTAAATGTTCCTTCAAATGTATGGGGAACTACTTTTACACGCCTACTTTCACAACACTCGCATACATCGGTGTGGTGAATGTACAATTATTTGTTAGAGTGTAGACAAGACACTTATGTTAGAACCGGGCATGGGGTAGCAATATTACCGCGATATGAAGAGGTCATGTAGCAAGTAGCCACACAGTCGCCTAGCCAAGGGACGAAGTGTGGTCATCTCGCGTGTTGATAGCTTATGAAATGCAAGTCGGCAATGTGTTCTCTATTTTTCGATCAAGCGGGAGTAATGCTACCCTGAATAACTACTTACAAATTTAAATAAATCATAAAAACTATTTGCTCTTTCATTGTTTTGACATAGTTCATAGTGTTATGCTTAATATCAAATGGTATTTTATTTTATATTTAAAGAAATTACATTTTGTAGTTGAATTTCCGGGTATCGTTACCCCCACTACGATTCATTTGACGGAGCAATAGAGAACACATTTTCGACTTAATGAGTTACATCGTCCCCGACTCAGCCTATATACGAGGTTATAGTGTCGGTTGTCACACTGGCAATGTGACGAGAACATCCAGTCTATGGCTTGGACCTTGCAGCTGATCAATGTTTCATGTCTTGTGGTCGCTACAGTATGGTGTCAGTGCTCGTCGCTACATACACGGGCGGGTAAATAGGGCGAGGCAGTCTCTACATCAGCTCATCACTAGCTCCAGGGACCTATGACATCGACCTGACCCTGATATCTGCAGGCCACACAACAAGCCTCACTGTGACCTCGTCCACCAATCAGGCCGCTCTTCCTCCACACCACAGCTTCCACACCACAATCCTGACATATTACTAACAATTTATATACGACGCGTATATCTTGCGTAGCTAGTATTACCATTAAGTTACTCAATATTCGTTGCGTAATGGTTTTATGATGTTAAGAGTAAGTCTACCTCCTACGTGTTAATTTAGTCGTTTCCCTTGCCTAGTTTTATTTCACGGCCGAAAATTCCAAAAGTAATACAATGAAAACATTCATATTGATCATAACTTTCAGTGATCGTATAATAAGTGAAATAGAAACTAATAATAATGCATTTATCTATAAAATATAAAAGAGGGATCTTTATTGTTAACATTTATAACAAAGAACATAAATATGAGTTCCTAGTTCACTTCTTATACGTCCACTGAAGGATAAGATAAATCACTGTTTACATCTGGTACTTTACAAATTTTCGGTCGTGAAGCAAATAGGCAAGTAAAACTAATAAATAAACACGTTGGAGGGAGGCTTACCCTCTCTAAGCTTATGAAACACTGTAAATAAATTAAAACTTAACGCTATGTCTGAAATAAGATAGTAGAATTAAATATAGCTCATAAACTCCTATGAAGAACTCCATGCACGCTGACTTATTGTTCTGAGGAATATTATCTACTGTTGTTCTCGGCTACGTAAATACCAACCAACATAATTATGTATACAGGGTGTTCACAAAAAAACATTTAAGGCTATAACTCTACTTTGAAACAATTTATGTTAATGGTGTGTGTGTTTAATACTGGAAGAATTAATAGCACATGTTAACAAACAACACATTTTAACGTAAATCGTAATACATATTCGAGAAGAAACTACCCCCCAATCTCCATTATTGTAGACAACAGTTTGTGCTGACACAGACATGCAAATGCTTTGTGTAACGAAGGAGCTTTCTTGAGCAGTTTAACGAACATAATAAATACTCATATTGTTTCACTTGCACACTTACCATTTTTTTTCCAAAAAAAAAAAATTACGCTAGGAACAAAGTAGTGGGTACGGTTATGTGAGTTATTTAAGCTACGGTACGTGATATTTACAGCGAATGTCCACCATCGTCTGTACGGCGCTGCGGAATAAACCAGACACTCGTGTACGAAGTGTTACCTACACGCTAGGCTCTGTTTCATCACGCCAAAACTTGACGTGCGTTTTGCACGAAAACTATGCGTCCTAGATAGTCGATACAAGAGGAACTTTTTTATTACTAAGTTCACATTTTCCTACAATTCACTCTTAAATGTTGGATTATCCTGACGATAAAATAGTTGTCAGCAATTTAAGGGAGGCTACACCTTTTATTTTCGCAAGGGTAGAAGGTATCAACTAACGTTTACTGTTGGTTTGTCGGCCATATTGTCTTGAAGTAATATTCTGAGTTTTGTCAGTTTATGTCGATCACTGTTCGGTTCATGGGGAAATCAAAGTTTTAAAATTTGATTGTCAAATGCGAATTACTCCTTTAATATCACGATTACGTACAAAGTGTCATACATATTTCCTGCTTTATTTTTCACAAAGAATCATCTGCCGGAGTTTGTCGGTGTTTTTCGTGAACATCCTATATATTATCAATAACTATACTCGGAACATAGAGAGTTGTGGCCCGGGAACACGGCAGCAGGTACGGCCATTGTGTCGCTAACAAGCTACAACCTTGGCAGTTGAAGAAGAAGACTATGTAACACAGGAAGGGCGTGTGTTCGTGGGAAGATCTCCAGACCTGTTCCCAGCAGTGCTGCCAACACGTCTATATACCGAGTCTCTCTTACTACAATGTCTGTCCAAATACATTAACTATAAATATTCTATCCTTTTCCTATTCAAATGTTTACAAACAGTTGTGATCGTGTCGTCGAGTCGGTCTCGCCAAGTGTACGCTGTCACGTTGGTAGTCACCGAGACAAAGAGTTTTCATCTGCCTATTGTTGCCAACTGTCCGGGTTTCGCCCAGAGAGATTGGTTTCACTCAGTTTTGTCATCCGGTTTGTTGGATAGTTTGTCTGGACGTACTCTCCTACAATTATCAATTTATAATGAAGTTGTTCCTTGTTAACTTTATTTGTATTTTATTCTGGATATAATGTATCCTTGTAAAACTGTATGTGTACAAATGAAATAAAATACGCCACAAGAAATCTTGTTATTTAACTTAGCAATACAAACATTTTCTGTACAAGCGTTTTTCAACACTACGATAATTGCCCGCTGATAAGATCTAAGATATCAGTTAACTTCAAACTGTAGCAAGTCGATAAAATGCAGTAAATATTTAAGCCTGTAGTGCAGACTATTACGTGCAGCATGACAAGACTGCAAATGCCGATACGTATTATTATTATTATTATTATTATTATTATTATTATTATTATTATTATTATTATTATTATTATGAAATAAACTAGTAGGTAGCTTATAGGTAGAGCCAGTTGATTATTGGTGAAAATAATTCTGCAACACTTGTTATAATGCCATACGTGCACACCTGCATCTCTGGCTCGTGGTTATTTGCAGAATATAATAGGACTGAGGTGTGGCTCATTTGACTGCACCAAGAGCAATGTTACCACGACACCACATGTACGTGATATGCAGGTGAGACCCCGAGACGCCGGAAGTTATAAACATCCAATCACTGACCACGAAGAAGGGAAACAGGTGTGCACATAAGGCGTTGAAACAAATTGTTGCACAATTCTTTTCCCCACAAATCACTGGCTCTAGTTATAGGTAATGTCGCACAGACAGTGCACACTCATGATACTCGCCATAGCAGCAGTGCCACTTGGTTACATACGAGCATACAGCTACAGCTGTGGCAACACTGCGTACTATACAAGTCAAGTGTTCAGGTATCACATATGTACAGTTTGGCCGTGGCAACACTGGATACAGAACTACGGTACTTCACTTAAACATGTTCACTTCATGGATCATTTACACGCGCTATCAACTAGTTCAGATCACAGTCTCTTCTCGTTCAAAGTAAACTGGTTTCATATGTAGTTTCCAACAACATATCTTCCATACTTCTCTCCTATTGGCTGCTTGAAGTAACGATCTGTGTAACAAATATGGCTGCTTTTCGGTCCGACATTTTGCACTCGTTGAATTAAAATTACTTGTAAGTATAAAATATTTCTATCCACTATCACAGCAGCAATGCAGTTAGACGCAATATGATAATTAAGGGGGGGTTGATCCCAGTTAGATCGGGTTTACGGTTTTTCTTATAAATCAGGGAATAGAGACATTATTTTACTTTTTTCACGCTGACAAGGCATAGTTTATTGTTTCATTCACTTTTTGGAATCCATATGACATTGTTTCTGTTAATTTTGTGGCCTGTGTAGTCGCCCCCGTAAATAAAGAAATTTTTCCTTTTCAGCTGTTTCCCGTTTCAAAATAATGAATTTATAATATTTCCAACAATTAAGGGAAATCGACTAAGTTTATATCTATATGCCCCGTCATGACAAAAATTTTGATACGTCGACTGGAAGAGAAGTTATCGAGAAAAAATGGTTGAATCCAAGGCGGTAGGGATCAATACCCCTTAAGTCACGAACGTTGAGTGCAGAAGTGATAATAGTACAATACGTACATTACCGGTCCCAAGTTTGTTGTTGTTTGAAATGTCACCGAGTTTATCCTGTATAGTCACGAACCTCGCAAACATGTTCAGCTTTAAACACGATCAAACATGGCTGCCGAACATATTTAAACAAGTTGAAGACCTCTAGTGTGACGGTGGCCTAAGAGTATTTCAAACAGTTATTTACTTCTATGAGAGGCATTTGGTGAAACTACGTACACTACCTGATCTTCAATAAACACGCGAGTAAATAAGTACGAGTCAGTTTTCGTGAATCTACTAAACGTTTATTGATAATGATCGCAAAGTTTCGTGCAATACTTTTGAAATTATTCGGTGCCTAGGCACATGTGAACCAGATTAAATACATATCAGAGCCTGGTATTCACAGCCATGCAGCACAGCGCAGATGCAGAGCAATCACAACATGCCTTCACTTACACATACTACATTCAACTGCACGCTCTTTCAACTGCGTATGTGCGCACACGGCTAATGAACTTGTGCTGAAGCACCTGATAGGTGCATATTTACAACCATTTTGTACTCGCTTTGCACCCTTCACGTGACTCCTTGCACCTCTGCACATATGTAAAGGCTGGTTAACAATTTAAAAATTAAGCACAGAACATTTAATATAACAGTACAAACTGTGCACGAACATACACCTAGTGCAAAATTAGTTCACAATTGGGTCCTTACTTTTATGTTTAGCCAAATGATTTTTCCCGACGAATATGAAGTATTCCTTGCTGTATAACAGTCAATCGAAGGCCATTGAAACGTATTTGAAGTGGAACAGTATTTGGAGATAGAAAATACAGGATGATTCGGGAGGAAAGGGGTGATAGTATTGGTGATTCTGATCAAAATGTTTCTAATAAACATATGCCCATTTCTTAACCGTTTCAGAGAAACCGAATGAAATCAACAAGGAACGGGAAATGTGCAGGTGACGGTAAATCACGGTATCGTATGTTCTGCTTAACTGTGTGCATGTCCTCTCTTATGTATACCCTGCGCGTGTAGACTTCGCTTTTAAGCCAACCACACTCACAGTAATCCAATGGGGTAAGATCAGGTGACCTCGGTGGCCAAGCAATGACTCCATGGCGACCGATCCTACGTTTCGTTGAGGTACTGTGTCCCTGGCCGCACAGAATGTGCAGGAGCTCTGTCTTGCTGCAAGTACATACGAGCTCTTGTTGTGAAGACCTGTGGCATTTTTGACTACACTGAACTGTATTCACTGTACACGTAACAACACTGTAGTTCCCGATACTAGGGCAAGCACTGTAGGACTGAGACTGAGGTAAACAACTGCACCATGCTTAGAGCACCACCGTGTGGAAATGTACAAAATTACACACAACATAAGATAACAGTAGCGTGATTTACCGTCACCTGCACTTATCCCGTTCCTTGTTTTCATTAGGTTTCTCTGAAACGGTTAAGAAATGAGCATATGTTTATAAGAAACACTTAGTTCAGTTCAGAATCACCAGTACTATCACCCCTCAAAGCATGTTCCTTTCCTCCCGACTCACCCCGTACATTAACAAAGTCCATATAAACTGCACAGCGTAAAACATTATTTACAATAAGAAACACACATTTCTTATTCTAGATTTGTTTTGTTCTTGTGTATTTTAGAGGTTAAAACAACATGGCGGACATTAACAAACTACTTTGCTGTGATTGGTTGCTGTCCTATGTGTACGCACAAGACATGAAATATTACCATTTCCTGTGTCAGCATCTCTATGCACACGACTACTTTATAGCTGTTGTGACTCGGTATGTAAGAATTACACAGAGGTTAGTTCTTGTGCGAACGACCTATGTTCTATGCTTACTGTTATGTTAATTGCGAACCCACGTTAACTCCACTACCACGCAACCAGACTCAACGCAGGTGCATATTTTGCACTACACCCATTGTACAGTGAATCAGTGATAGGGCAGCTGTAAACTACGACTTCCAGTTGCTTTCTTCGAGGCAAATACACGACATAGAAGCATATGTGTTATAATACGTAGGATGTTGGAAGACGAGAAGATTTGGAAAATTATGACATGATAGAGTAAAGGTAAAACTGTTAAGCGACTAGCAACTTGTTTGTGTTTGCAATTCAATCAACAAGACACGAAATAATCGCTGTATATGTCAACTGTACAGTGTATACAAGACAACAAGCACAGGTGTTCTGGAGAGGTGCATATGAGATATAAGCTATGGGAGTTGCAAAGCAAAGTGGCTGACATCTGGTGGTGAACTTCTCAACCTTCGGAATGGTGATACCGACTGCAGACGCTATATTGTACACGTGCGTAACGAAGCAATTTAAAGTCTATAAATAACTACTAGGTGGCAAGATTACTGTTCTCCGTTGTAAGAATAGAAGAGTTTTATTAAAAATATGTTTATACATGTATATATTGAGCACTGTCGATAGGTAACAACATAAAGATATCGTTACGAGTGTTGTCATTTTCACACATCGCAACTTCTGCCAAACTAATTCTGTGGTGTTTGGGTAAAGTGGTATAAGTCAAAAAATGGTGTTCTGAGTAAATCGAAGAAGAAAGTTTGAAGTTCTACTGTGTATAATGGAACATACAAACTTACAAATTAAATTTTTTACCTTCTCATAACTATTAGAGTTATAGCCATACTTTACACAATCTTCTCGTTTTTCAAGTTATACCACTTTACCCGAACACTACAGAATTATATTCATTTTATGAACAGTAGTCTTAACAAATTCTGTAGTAAGTATTTGTATTTTGTTTTCCAATTACCGTATGTATAGTAGTAAACACGTTGCTTTCATTATAGCTTGTTTATTTCGAACTAACGAGGTTAGGCCTAACCTCGTACATTTACTGGATGCTAAATTGTTGAAATGATAATAGTCGTAGTCGTGTCTACGAAGTTTTAAACGTTAAAGTATATACTTAGCATTCGAGTTTTATATAAAATAATTTTCCATTTTTTATGTTTTTTTTTTAAGTATATTTTTTCCCTACAAAGATGTTACCAAATATTTTCCGAATCTACGTTTGCAGAAGGTTTCGTAAATATCTAGTAACGTGAAAATTGCAATCCTACACTATCCCTTTTTGTTTAAAGCGTTACTCTACTTGCAATAACGATAGTATAAATATTATGTTGTAGCAACAGCATGAACTAACCTTCAAACATAATATAACCTATAAGCATTATGAACGGACAGTTTTCTTGCGCACAAATTTTAATCAGTTTGGTAGTTTGCCGAATAGATTATATTTTAATTTATTCTTGTAAATTGTATTTTCGGCGTACCAAATCATTTACTGATACATACTTCAATGAAAAAAATTGAATATATTAGACAATTTATTACGTATTTCGTATTAAATAGTTCGTCGTGAACAATATGTTTTATTTACATAAACCACACGTTGCATTAAGTCCACACGAGCCGTTAAAAATGAAAATAAACTGGCGTCTCCATTGCCACATTTCTAACAGCATTCCGGCCGTCTGCAAGGCGCGACGGTGCTGCTCCTAGCGTCACTTTGCATCTGCCATGTGACAGGCTGGTTACACACAAGGTGCTAGTGTAGTAGGTAGCTAGTGTACACGAGTGGGCGAGGTGAGGCTACACTTCCTGCCTGCTGTGTCACTAGGTACATTACACACCGTGTGACTCAGCTCAGCACGCACTGTGTACTATATACACGCACCACTGCTCCTGTCTTCCAGCCTGCCTCGCACCTCAGCTTTATATTCCTCCAGACACACTACTGCAGTCAACTATACGTCTACAACGTCATCTCTTAGGCCCGTTCTGCAGTGACCCGGTACATTACGGATGAGAGTAACGTAGGAAAATACCCAGTAACTCCATCCGCTCATTCTACCATACACGCGAAAACGTTACCAGATATTAGCTTCTTGTATTTATACGAGTTCTGATTACTATCAAGACCGTGAAAACAATCGTGAAATGACGTTACCGTTATAATAACGATGTGTGAAAATTATGTTGCATACATACATACAAAATTAAATGTCCGTAACAGTAAACCATAGTTATTTACCTTAATATAATCATTTTCGCAGTTTATTGCTTGTTGTGAGAATTTTTAGGTTATAAAAATGGCGCATAGCTACGCCAGTACGCAAACAAATGAATAGCGTTATACATATTATCGTATTTCTATTGGCTACGCGGATTCACGGACACGGAAAAGTTGGTGACCATATTTGTTCCGTGAATCCGTACATATTCGCAACCGCTTGCGTGCGATAAGACTCGGAATGTGTGAATTAGTTTCTGTCTTCTACTGTACGGGTTCCACCCATATTACGCCCAGTGGACAGCACGTATATGTTCGCATGTATTGCATGATCTGCTGGTCACCAGTGTGCTTAGAGACAAACAATTGAGCCTAGTTAACTATATTACCAGGCAGTAATCACATATTCTTGTGATCTGCAAAACAATTTCAACTGTGCAACACTGACATTAGCTACTAAAACTACAAAGTCGGCCTAAACATTAGTATATACTACCACTTATGTTATGGTTGATAAATACTATTGGGATTATTTTCTAGCGGAGTCGTAACATCAAGCGGTCGACCGGCCAGCCACTGCCAGTGTATCTTTGCGCCTACTTATAGCGGACCTAGTATAGCACAGTGGCCACTTCTGCTCCCGCCGAATCCAGAATTGGGAAGCCACTGTTAAACGCCTCTACCATACACCCCACACCAATACGTCAAGTATATTTCCACAAGGAAGTCATTCGTGTCACTTTTCACAGCTTCCTGATGAGACAAAGTTCTTGCAACTTGAAAATACAGAAGTTATATGATACTAGTAGGTCATAGCCCAAGCTTACTGGCCCACGAGTAGGACGTAGCAGACATACACCAGAGATCTGTAGCAAGAGCCGGTCCGCGGATGAGCACTTTGTTTTAATGTGTGTCAATATTAACTCTGTTCCTGACAATACGAATGCACATATTGCGATAAAATAAAGGGTGTGCAATAGTTTTTCTTTCCACTGGGGAAGGTCTTGTATTAAAGTTACATATATGTTCACAGTGTGTAGAGTATCTTGACAGGCAATTGTTTACAGCCGCAGTAGAACAATAGTAGACGCAATAAAATCTTTAATATTAGCTCATTGACTACGACGTACATTTTCATTTCGTAAAAGTTGAAATTGTATCATTCTCACTCGTGCCGACAGTGGGAGAAATGAAGAGTGTAGCATTATGCGCCGTATAAAGTACCTATGTATAGCAGTATCACAGATCGTCATTAGTTACAAACACATGCCAGACCAATGGTGTGTTCACATTCAGCCGGTAAGGGTACTTAACTGTCTTTGCGCCCTTATAGTTCGAGGCGTGACGTCAATCAAGGGTAGTTTCAATTGAAGCTCATGGTATGAATGCGCCCTTGAATATCTCCTTTAGCTAAGGGTATGTGCTACGTCCCTTGCGTAACACAGTGTTGTTAAAGCTCTCCTGGAAGGTCTAGTGCAGAACAAGAGTGAAGGACAAGTGGACAAGGGCACAACACAGCTCACAAGGCAACCACCAGCTTGCCACAAGGAGCTGGAGGTAGACAGAACTGAACATACACTGGGCCTCAGTGTAGGTGAGCTTACATGTAGGAAGCCTTCCCACTTACATGGTATGTTCAAGGTCACATATCAGCAACCTGCACCTCGCCTCCTAGCGACCGTACAGTTCACGTGCACACACTCTACTCTTCAAAGTGCACCACACGTGCTGTGTTAACACAACCAACTACTGTCAACAACATAGCACTAGCGGTATATCCATACCTCCCCCCCCCCTTCCCCGAATTACTAAGGAAGTTTTTTTCCAGTTTAATAATGGCTGTTAGGAGGCATATTTGTTAAAACGTGCTTTACTGGCAAGAGTAACGTACTACAATTTAAATTCATAGACTAATTTTTCTTATTTAAATGCCAAAGTTGACTAGAGATAAAGAAAATTTTAACTAGCTTCAGAATCCTCAGTAGTTTTTGTTGCAAAAATGCAAGAAAATAATTTTGTTAATCATAAAATGAAATGGTTGCGAAAATGACCTGTTTCAAACGAGTGTGTGTCAGAACTCACGGTGATGTCAGCTTTGATTTGCCTCCAGTCAGTTGGGTTCGTTGAGATGAGATGACAAGTGCCAACAAGTCCACCGCGCTGCAGGAGTACCAACAGCTCCGAGCAACAGCATGTGTCGTAGACTATTCACCATTGAGTGATAACTGAGAGAAGCCACCCCGCCATAGAGTTGTGAGACTGACATCACGCTGTATTGTTGCCGTCCTGCCGAGATTCTTGCCACCAGCGGCTTTGAAAGGCAATCTATATGTATACACTGCAGAAGAAACGCCGGTTAGCACTCTACACATATACAATAAACTACACACAGCAGCGTTGGGCAGAAAAATATAAATGTTCGATATTTCTGCTAGACGAGTTCGACTACGAAATATTGCTTTTAATGACACTACAAATTAAAAATTTTATTCCAAAAATTTTGCATAATAACACGCCAAAATAATAACATAATGGTAGAAAATTTCATTTCTGTACATGTACGCAATAGCAATAAAATGTATTTAGTACAAAATGGAGTTTCATTATTATTTCCAACTCTTATGTGACAGATAAACAACAACCAAGGTAATAATTATGTTTTAAACATAGAGAAACTGTATGCCAACTGTTGCACATTAAAGCAAGTTAAGATGGTGCGTAAACCGTTGGAACCAGGCAAGCAATGAGTGTTCTGGATCTCTGAACAACTCACTGCAATACACAACTGAGTGAACTTGCCAGCATAACTCGCACACCACACAACACGTGGCCTTGAACTACAGACATGACACGAAGCAGCGCGCAAGTACATGGCCAAGTAGCGAGGATAGAACCACCTGCCAGAAGTGTGACTGCAGATGCCAGAACATGAAGCGCTTCCAGTAATGCAAACAATGGAACTGCGCCGTGTCTCGTGTAATGATCGCAGTCGTGCAACTGCCAAGAGATGGGGCAATGTGTATATCGTGGGCTGAGAGTGTCACATTGAACTTCATGCACTAGTTGCATGCCATGTCAGTATTCACTAACTAATATGTCAGTACAAACCTGGAGGTACACATCATACTGATCATAGTTAACGACGTGTCGCACACTGGTACTCATGATATATCAGCAGGCAATCACAACTACATCCTTGTCAAAGCTTCACTTTGCATGACGTTCAGCAAGGACCGCATGATAAGCACACCACACATATCCTAGGAAAAATGACAACGTTCGTGGCAAAATGTTGTACGGTGATATTTATCGCCCACTATGAGGCAACACAGCTCGGGAAACAGTTCTCTTGTGCTTTATGTACAAGTATTATTTCACGTAGGCTATGTTACGTCGAGTAAACGTAAGGCCATTTTTGGAATTTTCGGGATTTGAACCCACACACAATATAATGGTCAGAACACTGACAGTAAGATATCTGTGGACCGTATGATGAGACTTGCAACTGTGTCGCAACACTGTGCGCCTAAGATGTCTGTACAAGTTAATGCCGTCTCAATTGAGGCGAGGATTGTCGTGGTGCTTGTAAGACGTTGCTGAACATATATATCTGAGCATGTCATGAGAGCGAGTATGTAGATGAGAGGGTGAGGTAGGCCAGGAGTTAAGAGATCGGCAGAGGCTGCTGGTCCAGTAACAGACATGCAAGGAGAGCAGGGACTGCTGCACGTCCTACTGGAGAGAAACTGCCAGGTGTATCCAACCAGGGGCAGTCTTGCTACTTTCTACACTGAACCCAGGACTCGCAACGACCACAGCGATACAACACTTCACCAACACACTTGCTACTGCTCACATTTCATTTTGTCATTAAAATATATACAAACAGACAAAGATCGAATTTTGAGATAGCTACGGGTATATGCATCGTTTCCACGTTCAATCATACTCCTTCCAGTACTTCCCAAGCGCATAAGTGTTATAATAACCGTAAATATGGAATCACACGACGCAATTTACAGATTGCGCAGCTCATTGTATGCTATCAGCTGCGCAATAATTGCAATGGAATCTCTCTCATTCGCTCCATGTCCACCTTCTACATGGCGCAATTCACAATGCAATATACACGCAATTTTTTCCTTTCCCGCCAAACTGTAAGTTGTAGCTAGGCTTACCGTATTAAATTGGAATTATTTTAAAAACGTATCAGCGAGTATATTCCTCCAATAACCAAAACACACTCTCACATGTTCAATCCAATATTTTTGTTTACGTGTACAGTAAAGCCCGCGAAAACTCTACTTGAAATGGCCAATCACATTTCTTGTTGCACGCAAATTGCAAGGCATTGCACAGAAATATAGAGCTTGTTCTATGCTCACAAATCGCGTCGTCGCTTGCATTGCATGTGATATTCCGAGAATTTTGTGTCCGACATGCAATGCAATGTTAGCAGATTGCAATGAAATAGCGTGTTTATAGCGTCGTGTGATTTCAGCTTTAGTAAATCAGCAAAACTTGTCAACAAACTTTTTTTGCAACTACCAACATCGGCTCAATTAAACCGTGCTCTTGAAGATACCCAACAATTATTTGTCGCATAGCGAAACCCATTTTGTACAATTTAGCCACGTGACATTTTCTACACATTTCAAAGATACAAAGCGAGCTGTGCCAATAAAATTATATAAATTATTCAGTGCTAATATTCTGGACATATGCCATTGCAACGATAGCCTAGAAAATCAAGACCGAAAAGAGACACAAAAATTTTGGCTGTAGTTACCGTAACACTTATGAAAGTAGTATAACAAAATAAACTACTTTATAAGGAATTAGGTCAAATCTGTCTATGAAAGACGGGAGTAGACGTCAACTTCCGAAACGTCGCGACAAATTCGTCTGAGAAAATCGACTCTCTTGTCCGTCTGTCTTTTCATCGTTCTGTCGTCTAGTTTTGTGTCTGTGACGTCACGGTTGGACCACTCAGTTACGAGTACAACACTCTATTTGGCTTTGTTTATGTCAATGCTGTACTGTCCCGGTTTTCTTTCAGGTTACTTTGTTTTTCGCTAACATTTTATTTTAGTTTCTTTTTTTAGGATTCGACATGATTCCACGTGATAATTTTCACTTTATACAATTTATAGTTATGTAGGCCTACGTGATAGCTTTGTTTCTCTTGTCCTAGTCTTGATTTGCTATGACAATATAGTACAGTAATGACACTATGTACACAATATTCTATTCTATTAAATCACTTGCCACCATTGCAAGAATGATTGGCAGACACTACCCAGGTAATATTTGCTACTTATGTACAAAACGGCAGAAAAAGCAACGTATTGCGTGGCGTACAGTAATCCCGCATTGTTGAAGGTGGCATCCAACTTGCAGCAGAGGTGTTTACTGCAGGCCCTGGAGCGAGGGTAAAGTAGACAAGACACTACATGATATACTAGATCACACACTACAATGAGAGATATCTTGTCCCGGCTGGGCTGGATTGTGCGGCAGGTCGCCAGTGACAACACTTGTACGTGCTAGCTCAGCAACCATCTAGAAGATACCACACTAACTACACTATACATCAACTCTGCCTGGCGGACACATGTGCTCTACTGTCACAAGTACTTCGAGTCTTCCTACACATAACTTCCTACCTGCAACATGTACGAACTAACACGTGCATGGGAGCTTTGACGTTACTGCAAAGAAGGTGAACTATAAATTGAATCACTCCCATGGACGTACGATGTTCCGGGCGAATTGACGAGATACAGAAAAGAAAATACTGTAGATAAAACGAAGACTGTGCGACTAGACAATATTCGCTCTCAACGGTGCTGCGTCCTCACACGGTTACTACCACAGGCACTTGTTGAAGCACGGATAACGTGGTACAGAGCGGGGAGACATCAAGTGGAAGAAGATATGTGCTGGAGCAGGTTTGATAAACGCTCTGGCTGGGACAGAAATAGGAAGAAAGTGGGGCCAGTTAGAAAGCTGCGGCACACTGCAACAAGGAGATGTGGAGACAAACAGCTACTTGCAGCAGACTACAAGGGCCTGCTGGCATGCCAGGCCTCGCACAACTATTGTTAACAGTTTCACTGACAACTTGTAGCACACGTGAGCAAGTGAACACTTCCCGGCTGTCAGTCTCCCACCTCGTATATACAGCTATCCTGGTTCTACAAGCATACTCCCGCCCTAACAAAGTGTTCGGCCCACATGAAGACTTGTGAGTATTGACCTGCACCGCCCCCCACCAGATCTTTCCCTCGGGTGTTTCCACCAGACTAAGAACACTGCCGTCAGTGTTAACGATAATAATAAACATAATATAGTTGAAATATTTCAACATATGATAAATATAAGTCTGCTATTATGAAAATGTACTTGAAACTGCTAATCGTAAGAATAAGAGTTGGTAATTTAACAATTTTAATGAAATATTAAAACAAGCATACTGCCGAATATAAGCACTTCGATCATCATACCCAGGATGTTTAACTATTATAGGTACAAAACAAAGCTGAGAGTATACGGCAATAAAACAAGCAAATAACGTAAATTAACACATGTCTAGAAAGCAATGTATCGGGTAAGTACGACCTATACCGACTGAGGATGTGAACACATTATACCAGAGTCCCTGAGGAACATAACTACAGGTATTCATTGTAGGGCCTGCTGAACACATTGCTGACAGTCTGTCTTATATGAAGACACGCTTCATGTAGCCATCATGCTGTCTCCCTGCAGTGCCATTAGAACACTGTAGGGCCTACAACATGAAGTGGAGGTCTGACATTTATTCGTTTGAACATGTGTGCGAGGCTATGACAACCAATCCTAATGCTTCACATGCACACTGTTCACTGCGGGAACTGTGCCTAGAACATAACGCTGCATTGTTGCAACATTGGCAAAACTGCACTTGTGCATACGTCGTATCGGAGAAACCATTGGTTTACGGGCCGATGTTTATAAGGATTACTTGCTTGTTGCATCAACTATATATTAGTTAAAACACAGTATTTCTTTTAATTTCGCGTCATATTGTTACAGCCAGCAGCACCGTCAGCAATGTTGGAGGTTCGGTAATACAGGACTGTATCAGCTACCATCGTGTAGTTGTAGACGTGACTAGCCGTGCGTCACGCTGGGCAGACCATACTCAGCTAGCAGCTAGTCATACTAAACACCTGCTGGCTGCCAACTAGCAGTGTGCGTCAACTGATACTTATATCTCATGCTGTAAACAACCCCCTCCCCTACCAAAAAAAAAAAATTAAACGCAAAGTTACTCACAACGAACACGTTAAGAACACTATAACATTATTGCCAAATTATTTACATAGAGTAAAGATATACGCACACAATTCTCCCGCTTGTAAAATTAATTATTTTTTACCAGCCAGCACTCCATGACGTCAGCTGGCTGGAATAAGAGGAGGTAGCACAAGGCCTACCAACCGTAGCTTGAGGAAGCGACTTTGTTCAGCGCTCAACATGCAGGTCTTTACCGTCGGTGAGGGTTGACATGATGTGAGTGTGGAGTAGCGTCGGAAGAAGGGGCAGGGGAAACTAAAAATCCCGGAGAAAACTCGCCGAACAGCGGCATCATCCGGCTAGATTCCCACATGCGAACATTTGGGGACCGACCCACGGAGGTATTAGTCTATGGAGTGGCATCTGCCGTACATTTCTATGGTAATCATGTGAAGCCGATCATTTTCGAACTGCGCATGCGCAGGACGTTATTTCTCATGAGTCGCCATATTTTGGGTGGCAAAACAATAGCAGGAAGCAATGTAATTATGTAATTTTTTTTACAAAAATTCGCGCAAATTCTCTATTTGAATCGTACACAACAGTTTACAATTGCTTCAGAAAAAAAAACAATTAGTTCTCGCTGTGTGTATGTACTTTATAAACTTGATGAATTTAAATAAAAGTTTCTTACCTGTACAAAGATAATTCTCTGCAACGATCGAATATGTTTGTAAGACCAAGAGCTGCACAAACTTTCACCATAGTGTGTAGTTAACAAAAAACTAAAACATTTTCATTCAGCTCAATGCTATGTTTACATGTTTTTGCCACCACTAGCTCTATGTCTTTAAACGTCGTCTGTTGGCCGGCTTCAAATTTGCTCAAAGGCTTCCACTCCATAGACTAATACCTCCATGGACCGACCCCGCCGGGAATAGAGGCCGGGTCGCCATGGTGGGAGGCGTCCACCCCTGCCCCCTCGTCAACCAACAAGAGAACACTAGCCACGAGGTCTGGTTGGTATAAACATTGCCACGGCAGTAGGTATGTTACCCGCGTCTGTGGGCCGGGAAGTTAGCAAGACAACGATACAGACGACAACACGCGTAGTAAGAGACACAGCCATTGTACAACAAGTCAGTGAACACGTTCACACGCTAGCTTCATTCTAGTAACCCTATATACACGATGGTCCTCGTTACATGTACACACGCAGCAGGATTATTCCTTATGAAAAATTAAGTAGAACATATAAAGGACACTTAGCACCTAGGTTTCATACTTAGGGAGTAATGAGACTTTGAGTATCGAGTTTTAAAACAGTCTACTATTAAAATATCAGAAACCGATTTATGTACAACTATAATAATGTAAACATTGATTTATGTTATTAGGGTCTTCTAACCCACATCAAATGCTAGTTGACACCTTCAACCGTTATTAAATAACACGGGTGGCCACCCTCTAATTGGGTGTAACTTTTGTACCGCTGGGATATTGGAGCATTTGAATATGTTTTATTGAGTAATGTGAGCTTTGTAATAAAATGTCCCACTTATTGCAGCTGTCTTGGAGAAATAGTTGTTAAAAATACACGTGAAGCTTCGGCTGCAGCGATATAGGGCCAGGAGAACATAGACAATACTGTGTACATGTGTGTTGATGTGCTCTACACGTATTATGGTAGACAATAACAGTATTCAACACTATACACACTTCAATAAGTTCACAATACTGTCTCAACAGTGTACAATGCCGTGAGATGATTCAAAATGGGGTAGAAAACATTACATTCGAACAATGTCGTATGGCAACTCGTAATCGACGTTCTGAAATGTTTAAACCTACTGGGCATTAAGAAAAGATTCTGTGAATGTTGTTACTTTACGTTGATCTTAAGCTGTTGCACAACTATTGTCGCGTACTTCTCTACGTCGAGAACAAAATAGGTGTGGTATGTTCCTACCAATGTGTGTGTAACATTTGGGTATTTGTATCGTTCTTAAAAGATGTAACACAATTACATAATACATGTCACCATAATGAAAGACTTTAATGCAAACTGTTTGAGAGGAATATCACGTGAGGGTTCACTGTGTTGCCTTACAGGTACGCAACCCGTGTTGCATGGCTGGTCATACGACCATGGTATAGTTGCTGTGTGAATGCGGGTTACGCGATAGGACTGTTGTATGTTTGTACAAATCTTCTGATAGTTGTAATACAAAAAGTAAAACCGTAAATCGTAACTGCACGAGAACGTACCTTGCAAACAATCCACGTGTATTTTAGAGTAACTGTTCAAAGTGGCAACTACCTAATTTGCTACAGAGCTCACAGCGACGAACAATAGATTGCCTGACGCAATTAAACACGTATGGTATGTTGTGAATGGTAGTTCAGGCACCAGTAATCCGGGCGTGAAGTTCAGATACTGTGTTTATCAGGGTCTCGTACACCAATGTCTTGACACGACCCTACAGAAAGACATCAGGTGGCGTCAGGTCAGTGGAGCGTGGTGTTAGCTTCACAGGCTCGCCTCTGTACATCCATCACTAAACAAATATGGCGGTAAGCTTTAAACTGAAGTGTACAGGGGCTCCGTCGTCTATAAACTGTCGGTATAGGCGGCCAGTCAAACGCGCGGTAAACAGTATGGTCCAATGAGGTTGTCGCGGACAACCCCGGCCCAGACGTTAGTGTCACTTGATGGCGGTGTTTAACCATTGCATGTGGGTAGATGTTCCATACGTGAATGTTTAAACTGTTGAGAACGCGCCGTCACGAGTAAAAGAAACTTGTCGGTCCACAAAATGCTGCGAGGAAAGCCAGGTCCGTCTGCGCATTGACGCAGAAACTAGCGAGCGAAGTCGACAGGTGTAGCTATTGTTCATCCACACACTTTGGTGGTTCGCATGCATTGTGCGAGAGATTACACGTGTGATGACGAGTCAACGATGTGTCCCTATACTTCCTCCTCAAACCTGGCTGTTCTCACGTTGTGTCTCACGCCAGTGTCATACCTGGCCGCTGTAAATGTTCCAGTCTCGCGTAACCGTCTGTACACAGGCGAGAACATACGATGTCCTGGACAGTGTCTGTCTGGAGGTGTCAATGCATACAGACGCTGAGCTCCTCTTGTGATATCCCCAGTAGCTCCCTACACGATACTCATATCTGTAATTTCTCTGTGTGTGTACTGTCCCTCCATGTCGCGCACCAATAGCGGTGATAACTGTGCGCGCGTAACTGTCTTATGACCAGCTATGTGATGCGGGTTGCGTACCTGGCAGGCAACATAGTGCAACCTTACATGATATTCCTCTCTAACAGTTCGCAATAAAGTGTTCCATGATGGTGACATGTATTATGTATGTGTATTACATATTTTAAAAACAATAAACATACCCAAGTGTTACGTACACATTGGTAGGAACATACCATACCAGCTTTGTCCTCGAATTAGGAAATGTTTGTACTCCGCTATGTACTTGTGCAACAGCTTAAGATCAACATACAGTAACATCATTCACAGAATCTTTCGTTAGTACCCAGTAGGTTCTATTAGTTTCAGTTAAAACATTTTAAAACGTCTAGTTGTAGGCCCAGTTACGACATTGTTCGTGTGTAATGTTTTCTACCTCATTTTGTATAGAGAATCACCTCATGGCATTGTACACTGTTGAGACGGCATTGTGAACTTACTGAAGTGTGTATAATGTTGTCTACAGTGGCTGTCCATCATACTCTGTGCAGTGATCACATCAACACACATGTACAAAGTATTATGCTCTCCTGGCACTGTATCGCTGCAGTCAAAGCTTCGCGTGTATTTTTAACAACTATGTCTCCTAGACAGTTGATACAAGAGGGCAATTGTTGTTACAAAACTCACATTACTCAATAAAACATATTCAAATATCCCAATACCCCGATGATACAAAAGTTAGATCCAATTAGTGGATGGTCACTCCTGTTAATTTAATAACGGTTGAAGGTACCAACCAGTATTTTGTGTGGGTTTGAAGACCCTGATAACATAAATCAATGTTTAGAGCACTGACGTTTTACATAATTCAGTTTCCAATAGTTTATTAACATAGGTCCTATGGCTTTAAAACTCTATATTCAAATGATTACAAGCGTAAGATCCAAAGTGTCCTACATAGTTTCTACTTTATTTTTATAAGGAATCACCTCCTGCGTGTGTAAGTCTTACTTGTAGTTCAGGAACACCCTGTATATAAAATCAACGGACGCAACTACGCATGAAAACTTTACTACGTGCCTATATCGTAGTTATTTGTATCCTGTTATTATTACTGTTGAGACACCGGATGTCTGAACATTTGTTCTGGGGGGGGGGGGTTAAGGGCCCTGTAACAACAAGGTCTTTAGAGCCGTTCTCAATACTTCCTAGTAACGTAATTAACACATGTGTGTTTTGAAAGCACTAATCCGTCATTTGTCTGGAATATGTTTTCTTTTTCGTTCGGCAAGCATTCAGGACAAGTTTCTTAGCAACTACTGCAGCCACATAATACGAGAAACACGTAACTGCTCGGTATCCGACGTGCTTATTGTATGTCGCCAGATAAACACACGTTATCTCAGGACGTAGAGCGATCACACAATATGCTATTCACTGACCGGTTTTCTTCGGGGGCTGCGATGCATGTTTATAAACGGAGAGGGGGTTCAAAATAAATACTTACGCTATTTGCCAACATTTCTCGCTTCGACCTTACACCGCCCTGTAAATACCTGAAAACTTTACATTGGGAATTTCGAATAACGTTTGTTTCATTAAATTTAAAAACATTGTTCGCCTACAATATTTATAGTTACAGTGTGATACGTACTGATATTTCCCACACTATGAATGAAAGTTAAAACATCAGCCAGTACTAAACCGTTCCCCTCCTCTTTCTCTCTCCCACACACATGAATGTTTACATCCGGTCCTGCGTGGTTAAGTTGCCGGTTACACTTCCCCCTCCCCAACCAGTACGCGCATGCCACAATATCCAATAAGGTTACTGTGTAGCTACTGTTGACTGGAATATAAACCCCAACAGTAAGCAGTTAGTACCAACGATACAGATACTGCCAACTTTAGAATGTGTAACTTGATCGATGGTACAGTACAGTACATATATACAGACACGCGTTAGGCGAATGTTTTCTAAACAAACTAATTATATCTAATTTAATTATTGTAGGTTACTTCAGAAGCAATGCTGATAACAGAAAAATTACGAGCTAATAATGGGTAACTTAGTGATAATCTGTACGGTTACCTTATAAAACAACGTAGGCCTACATAGTACAACAGAGAAGATACAACGCATTACATAAATTCTATATAGGCTGTTAAACTGAGCACTCAGCAGAACTTATAATTATTAGTTAAAAATATGTTTTATTGTGCCATATATTTTTAACTTTGGAGAGTGTTGAAACAGGTTACAGAGGTTTTTAGTTACATGGAAGTAGCATATTAAAAATAGTAAAGATGGCTGCAAAAAGACTGAAAGAAAACTTTATGCAGTGCTGAGTTTATCGCGAACAGCGTACTTGTTTGCTTAGATGAACACTGGTGGGAAACTAAATACAATGCCTGGTAGTATAGTTGACAAGGCACAACTTGCAATGCTAGTAAAACAGAGACGACGTATACGGAGCGAGGACGTTAACTGGATGAAGCCTAGTATGAGGAGTGACAGTCACGCTTGCAAGCTTCTTGTGAACATATGAACATCGTGGAGCGGTTCTCTGTACCGCACTCTTAGCTAAGATACAGAGAAACTACGTCCACATTGAGCTACCATGACACAGACTAGCAACAGCTACAGCACTCAAACTATGTTGTTTGCGGTACAGCTATACCACTACCCACACATACACAGAAGTGCCTCTTAGTTATACTAAGATCTAGTGTTGTTGCGGCCGAGATATTGTAAATGTATCTTCTTCGTAAGACCACAAACGTATTGACAAGAGAACTGCGTGTAGACGACAACAGGCAATGCTGGAGATACTCCGTGTACCACGAACTATGAAATAAGAGCGTCTACTGCATGCAATCTTCCCAACAGTGCGAAGTCAAAGAGCATCACGCCTCCACTTAGCAACTAGGAGCTATGTCACGTAACCATCGCGCAGTCTACTAGCCAATAGCTCGCCTCCGCGACATTCAGTGCTGACAATAGCAGTTGTTTACATACGAAAAGAACGGTTTATTGCACACAACTATACCTTTTTAAATATTCTGCACAACATTTTGATTACTAACAGGGTCCGCAAAGCACCCTCTTTCGGGCGCGAGAATATTATATTACTGGACTTGAAATGTGTTTATCGACGTGTACTGATCGTATGATCTTCCTAAGCTGGCATCACTCATACACATTGAGAAGATAAATATATCACTCACTCGTAAGTTAAATGCCAATTTACGGAAGCAGGAACTGTTCAGTGCAGGTTAAAGTGCAAGGTTAAGAGGGGAGTTAACGCCAAAATAGAATAGTTTTAATATTGTTATGTTTGTCCGAGATACGGTTTGATTTGTAGACATGCATTGTAACTATTTTTATACTACTGTAATGAAAATTTTCTATTAGCATGAAACAGTTTAATACAAGGAAGGAAAACCAACTGCCGTACAGAAATGAAACAATTCACACTGAATGACAGCATCACAGGCTACGTCAAGACAACTGTAAGACATCCGCATTGACGGTTTTTGTATTTATTGGCAATTTCTTCATTTAAAATGCAACAATAGTTTAAAAACACAAAATATATTCAATGCGATTTTATACATATCTTGACGTTGCCCGCGACACTGTACTTGATTGTTAATTATTTAATTTCTATAGCCTTTAGTGTATTTATCGGTTTTGAGCAAATTTGGGCTTTGAACTGTTACCATACAACATCTATGAAAGTTTGGGTAAACATCTAGTTTAACCACTCGTTGTGCACCGGCCAAAGTATATATTTTAGAGATTAGACATATAGTTTACTGATGAAAAATGTTTCTAGTGGCATTCTAAGTAGGCCTACGTAAAAAAATTAGGTTGGTTTTTTGTTTTAGATTAGTTTAGGTTAGGTTAGTTAGATTAGGTTAGTTTACATTAGATTACGTTAATTTAAGTTAGATTAGGTTATGTTAAGTTAGGTAAGCTAACGTTACCTACCCTAACCTAATGTTAGGTTAGGTCAGGTTACCTAACCTAAATTAACCTAATCTAACGTTACCTAACGAAACATTTCCTTTCCTGCTACTACTACTACTAACCGCCGTAGAAACATTTTTCACTTGTAAACTACAAACATCAAATCAATAGTTTGGCCGGAATACGACGAGTAGCTACGCTTCACACTTAAGACTATTTAAGGCGTAAAATACAACTCGTCTGTACGTTTACCCACAGTAACCTATAGATTGAACCACACGAGAATTAGCACTGCTACTTAACGAACAAATTGAGAAAAAGTGACAATCGTGTGCGTAGAACTTGCTGAATCGTTCGATATCAACCGGATATCCTTTCACACTAAGTCTTGAAAAAAATTAAATACAAGAAAGCATTAAAATCAACTCATACTATCTCACAATGGAAAATAAAAAATAAAAGCCAACTATCTAAAATTGATAAACAGAAGAAAACTGTTCCACGACTTTCTTAACCTACGACATAGCGTCTAAATCCAGCAATCTGGAAGGTATTTAACACTCGCGAGTATCAATACATCACATGAACGTAAGAACTTCGACAACTGGTAATACAAAAACTAAGTCGATAATGTTCGCCAAACAGAGAATTATCTTACTGAATAAAGAAATGAAAGTGAAGCTATGTAAACCTCAGAGAAAAGAGTACAAACCAAATTGTAAAGATTTGTTACTTTTTCATACGCCTAAGCAATATGTTGTGACAACCCTAAGCTAACCGATCTTAGTCTACTATCCTAATTTATCCTGAATCCGTCTAAATGCAACCACGAATGCAATATGCTAAGAAAGTGTTCTCAGAAAAAGTTTATATAAAACTACAAGTAAAACGAACCTACTTCAAAATTACTATCAATTACTATATAAAAAAAGAATAGGGCATATAGTCTGCCTCATAAATAAATTCCACTTTTTGACAACTGTGTTGGCATATCATTTTAGAGTTGCTTCCATGAAATAAGCAGTGCTTACCTCTGCCCCAAGTAACATTTGCACAAACACACGCTGGGTCTCACACTGTGCAACTTATCAAAATTAAAAGTAATTTCCTGCAGAAATTGGTACACATGATAACCTTCAAAACTGTCAAAAAATGTAATTCTTTCGTGAGTCAGAGTATACCAACGTCTCAAATATAATATATAACGCCCACGTGTAATATTAGCGTATGAGCTCCGGTAAAACATGACGACAGCCATTACAAAACATTGGTTATTTATTTT
The DNA here is from genome assembly GCA_003012365.1 of Medauroidea extradentata. Classification (NCBI taxonomy): domain Eukaryota; kingdom Metazoa; phylum Arthropoda; class Insecta; order Phasmatodea; family Phasmatidae; genus Medauroidea; species Medauroidea extradentata. The sequence goes on along the minus strand of PNEQ01035300.1, from coordinate 13,988 downwards.
AAGCAAAGAGAATGTTGTAAATCAGTAGGAAACGCACGCAGTTACGATAATATTTGTTATTGGACTGTTCGTATGAACACAAGTGTCAGGCGATCCAGCTATACACCTCGACATCCACGTCAATGTGCGGGACCCGACTACATTAGAACAACTGTAGTGGTATTACAGAGATGTTGTCCACGTGCTGTGGATCAGATCACCCGGTGTCCTCTCACTCTCAGAGATGTCGTTACGTTTCGAACCTCGGAGAAGACGCGACAACAAACCACTCTGAGTACAGTTGTACTGCTGCGTGCGAAGGCTCGTCCCTCGAAGCGCCGCTCACACACACACACGCACACACACGCATAGTAAACAAGACTCACAGACGCGTGCTCACATACAGACCGGCGGCCGCCAACTGAACGAGCAAGGCGCGTCGCGGGCGAGGATGGGCGGGGCCGGGTGGCCGCCCTCCCACTTCCCCTCTCTCAACCCTACCCAGTCATTCAAAGAGCAACATCTGTCCCGCTGTCTGCCGCGCGCCGCCATACAGAACTGTACCGTCGACCGGAAGCAACCACTTACGAAGACCATGCTACATACGTACCTTACTGGTTCCTATAATGCACAATCATAAAACATAAGCAGAACACATGACATGCTATTTATTAGCTGTTGCATACGACCAGAAGCCGCGAATGAAATTGATCTGAAATTTTCGGGTAAATAACAAGTTTAGCTACTGATGCAAAATTTCTGCTAAAACAAACGGCAAATTTTAACGTAAAGCATTATTTTCTAATGTACGACTTCTTCTAACAATTGTAGAAACATTTTGAATTAATAAACTATGCGTAAAAGTTTGGCCGGTATATGATGAGTAGCCAAACATGATGCACGTTGTAATCGGAATTTTGAGTAACCGATATGAATATGTTATAATACATGTATTAGGGTAATATAAATACTTCTGTTGTAAATAATGCCTGTGAAAGCTACGGGAGGCTGGAGGCTTGAGAACGTTGGTGGTCCGCTATCCTTTCTTACCAACATCAGAACAAGAAACATGTCACACCACTGGGATCATAGCCAATGTAGCCAACCTATATTTTATATTGCGAGGCTGTGTCTGCAGCGTCGGGCAGCTGCACGTATAAAAAAAATTCTGGCTTTACTAAACAAGTAAAAGAGGGGAGGGGGGAAGATAACTGAAGATATGTTGACGTACGCCTACTCAAGAAAGAGGACATCTTTAAGAAGATTAATAGTAATTCGCTATTAATGTTTTAGATTTACGTAAATATATGTTTCAAAACAATTAACAATGTAATAAGAATCGAAGAATTTGTAATAGGTACTTCGATTTGAAAAAAAAAGATAAGAGTGAGAGAAAGAAGGGCGCGGTCTACCGCAATTTTCATCACAATTTTTTAATTTTTTATTTGTACCATATATTTTTTTCTTATTTTAGACAAAAATGTGACTAAATTTGGCTCTTATGAAATGTTTTACATCTCATAGTTTTCGCATAATGGCTTGTTAATGTCATATTTTTCCCGTTTCCGTTTTAAAGACTACACTAAAACCAACTGATATACCGAACTAAAAAAATCACGGTGGATAAAGACATTTTAGGCTACAATTTCATGCTCATAAAAATAAAGAATAAAATTTATTTGTATTTGGAAAAAAAAAATTGAATTTTTCAAAATTTTATTTTCAGTTTTAGTATTTTTTTTAATTCAAATAATTTTTATTCTTTATTTTTATGAGCATGACATTGTAGCCTGAAATGTTTTTATCAACTGTGATTTTTTTGAGTTCGGTATATCAGTTGGTTTTAGTGTAGTCTTTAAAATGGAAACGTGCAAAATATGACTTTAACAAGGCATTACGCGAAAACTATGAGAGATAAAAAAATTTCATAAGAGCCAAATTTAGTCCCATTTTGTGTCTAAAATAAGAAAAAAAATGGTACAAATAAAAAATTTTTAAATGTGATGAAAATTGAGGTAGATCGCGCCCTTAACAACGAGGTCTTTAGCGCCGGTGGGGGTGACATGTGAGTTTGGAGCAGCGCTGTAATGAAGGGGTGGGGGAAGCGGGAGATCCCCGAGAAAACCCGCCGACCAGTGGCATCGTCCGACACGATTCCCACGTGCGGAAATCCGGGGACCAACCCCACCGGAAATCGAACCCGGATCACCTTGATGTTGAAAAAAAAGAAGAGAATAATATGTATAATAATGGCAAGGTTGTCAGGATAGGTAGAGACTCACTGCAATGAGGCGTGGCTATGTTAGGAAGCAGCTCGGGGATTGGCGTCCCGTCTTTGCCCGCCTGAAGGAGCGTATTGTGGACTCCTGCCCTGCCTGGGCCGCCGGCAGGTGGGCGTGGTCACGGTGTGTCACGTGAACAGGAATTCATTGCTATTATGTATTATTAACTAGGGACTCCGGCCCGAACCTCCGAGATAGCTCGTGATGTCTACTGTGTTCTGTGAACCGAGATTACTTGTGATTTGTTTATTAAGTAGCTTGGTTGTGAAGCTACGAGCTGGGCGGACATAGGTTCACTGGGTTACTCGCTAGACGAGTGTCACTGTGATATTAGACTGCATATACTCCGCCCAGCAGCAGAGAGCCAGGTGTGATACTCGCGAGACCACTAGTTTACATTTACAACAAGAGTTTTGCCGGGCTGTAGCCTATACTCGTCAAATAATGATGCGAGCCGCGCATCCTTGAATATATACTGTCACGAAGAATTCCAGCTTGCCACGAATGCAGAGCATTGCGACTTCTATTTATTCACTTACTCCATTTATTAAAAAGAACACTTCAATGTATTTACAAGTTATTATGCTTAACAAATGAAACTTCAAAGAATTTGTATAATTACCGGATATAATGACTACGTGGAACATACTCCGACACAATTTGCAAATATGTTTCTGCTATTACCAAATACATTGAACCTCGCAGACATAATCTGTGATGTAATTCTCAACTAATAGTACTTTTTATGTTCAATAGTTTTCGCATTGTGATAAAAGTCTAAAGACTACTGTTTTCTGCACTGGCATGATTAAATTTAACGGGTCTTTACGTAACCACAATTTAAAGAATGCTAAAACTCTTCCACGCGTAATATTAAACAATACCTTAAGTGCCATAATAGACATAGGTTAAATTCGCTGTTAACTGTCTTATCTCTTTAGACACGGTTAAAATAACTCAGTACCTGTAGTAAGGTGGTCCAGTCACGTGACCAGGGTTTGTCAATAACCTGCACGCAATTCTGTATCTTAAGATGAAACAAAAATATGCCTATATATTTTATACAATTGTTAAATATTTCGTTAAATGCTACTTCTGCAGCACTTTTCACACACTTATTTTATAATACATTACAATGTTCGTTTTGTTCTTCTTTAATCGAAATGTTGCACATTGACTGTGCATTCAATTTCACTCTGTTTTGTATTTAGTTATTTCAATTGTTTACTCTTCTATTTTCGTGCTAACAATTGGTCAGTTTCATCTGCTAAGATCTGCTTACACTGTTCTAATGAAACACTGAACATTCTAAACTGTTAACTCAGGTTACTTGCACACTACAAGCTGTAGTGACACTGAGCCTTCTTGAAGGATGTTGTGAGAGCAGTCAGGTAATTGCCAGGTAGCAGTTGTGCCGGGGCCTGGCATGGATACGAGTTGTGATGTGATGGAAGACGGGAGTGTGGAACTTGTGTGTACATATAAGTAGCAGCCTGTATGCATCTCTATGTTGCAGTTGACTAAACACTTCCCTTCCCCCTCGCCCATCTCTTACCCAACAAACAAATATACATTCATGCCTGACCGTGTCACATATTTCTTTTACCAGAGATTTTGTCCCGGTTATAACATTCCTGCACAGTTCCGCTAAATAGCGAAAGTGCTCGCGAATAATACTGCCAACAAAAGTTGACTGCATGGAGGACTAGAATTCTTTATGTTGTGCGGGAGAGTGTATAAGAAATAAAGCAACACCATGATATATTCCGAAAGCCAATTAAACACATTAGTATCAAACCAGTTTAAAATACCCGAACAACACATTTCTTAACACCTATCACAGCAGAGTGCAAAGAGTTTCGTATTTTAAGTATGTTATTTACAACATTTCGAGCGGCTAAAGTTGAAGAAATAAGAATTCATTTCGTTTTAATATTTGCGAAAACATTTTAAATTCCAGGCGGTCACAAGTACTGGATATACCTACTTACTCTGTACACGCCATGTAACTTATTATTCAGCCCAGAGTCACATAAAACTCACAAATCCGTTACTTTCATTTTCCTTTCACGTAATAACGTTGCCGATATCTTGATTGGCGAGGAAGGTCATAGTCGACACACACACAACACCAACGTCTGTTTGGAGTTGTCAGTAGCCATCAGAGGACCCTACCAGCATCAGAGGTCACTTTCTCAGCCGACATCATTCCTAGAAGTACATTGCATTACGACGTTCGGTGTGTTTAAATTTCTTAACTTGTTTACTATTCCTGCGGGATGTTTGATAAGCTTTTTTTTTTGCCGGGTGTAAGTTCTGGATACTATGATACTGGGATGAGAAGTTTGCAAGTCCTTTTCCCGGGTAGCACGTCGTTGCTGTCCTCTCGGGGCGGACCGGTACTGACGTAGATTTGAAAACGGACATCAGTATGTTCGAAACCAGGGATGGAATAAATATGGATTGTATACAGTATGTAGTTTTATGAATAATTCAGATTGTAAGCTACGCATGGAAACGTCCAGGATAAAAACTGGTAACATTCCCTACCTAAATAATATACCCGGCGTGCCATGCATTGCGGTACTTTGGCTTACATTGCATAGCATGCAGTACTGATCGCGCAGAACAAAACACAGCCGGCAGTGAGGTGAAGGTACTAGCCAGCCTGCCGGGCTGACACAGTATGTTGGACACCCCTTCTTCCTGCGAGCCCCCCACACACAAGGGAGACGCCCTATGTACATACACAGTCTTCCGTGTTGACACTACACTGCCCTATAGTCCCGTAACTTCTGTCATACTAGTCTGCCGGTTCTACTTACGTAACACGCTTACGAAAACTTACTAGGTATTATCTACTCGCTAGTATTGATCACGTCATCAGTCGTTGGATGGTTGATGATTTTATCCCGGGCGTAAGAGAACTCAAAGAGTCTTATATTGGCGGCCTAAAAAAACATTTAGCGAGGACTCGGTACATTACAGTCGCCGCAGAGCAAGTTCGGATATTGCAGGATGTCCATTTGTATTGGTGTAGTATACGTGTATGACATTACACTTGCAAACTAGTAACACATATTGTGCATTGTACACACGCGGTAACTTGTTTGTTTTCTTTGTACGCTTTCTGTCATGTTTTGTGTCTGCTGGCGGCTAGCTACCTAGTTAGAGAGTATGGCGCATCCGAGCAGATCTCGGAGAAGAAACATAGTTGAATGTTTAGAGATTTCAGAAGGAAGTAGACAGTACTCGCACCAGGTTTTTGAACGGTTTCACAGTAACATGAATGCAATCTGGTAGAACAAGTAATATATTCGTAAGCGTCTATAGATGACAACCATGACGTCATCATGTCACACTCACTGTTGTAGTGTCCATGTAACCACGTATAATCCAGCCCAGTATCTTACAACTAACACACTCCAAGCTGAATGCGAAGGTATGATGAACTATTTATTTATCTGCCCGCGCCTGTGTTGCATCTTGCAGTCCGTAGCTAGTTTATAACATGGATGTAGTTGAAGCCACAGTTGTGACGGTGAAGGGAAATACATCATTCCTGTACAATAATTATACCTACCTGCATGCCTTCACCCGAGGTACAGCACGAGACAACGCGGCATTGCCTGAGATATGCAGACATCCGTGCACACGTGTAAGACTAGTCGTATAACCAAAAGGCGGTTGATATGTTCACATCCTCTCTTCTTAACAACCATGCGCTCACTCAGTGCTGTATTACTGACGCACCTACATGTACCACAGTCGTGTGTTCCTGTGACATCTCCAACATGCCTACACATCACAGTGCCATTACGGCGAGAGAGAGAGAGAGAGAGAGAGAGAGAGAGAGAGAGAGAGAGAGAGAGAGAGAGACTACATAAAAGCACTGAGCTATGCACACTTCATCATGTGTATGTTATCAGTCGATATGTACATTGTTAAAGCTACGTGTGTGTATATTAGAACATCTGCGATTGCATCAAGCCTCAAATGATGGACGCGCTAAAACAAAGGAATTCAGCAGAATACGGATGCACAAACACCACAAACTGGCACTAGACAAGCTATTTTAGAAACAGAATTTCGTAGGCCTACACAAAGTAAGTGTTTCTGAAGTTATAGAATATTTAAATTATGCAATGATCATCAAATATAAGTCTTCCGAAAATAACCTTGCAGATGATTATTTTAAAATAGAATCGGTTTAAACAACTTGAATACATAATAGGTACAGTTCATATTTGATGTCAACAGATGAGAACATGAAACTTTGCATTTACGGGCGAATAAATGCCTGGACTGGAAATGGAATAGCACTTGAGAAAAGTTGCTACCCTCTCCTCCCTTCTCCCGCCCCGAAGTGTCGCGTCGCGGCTCAAAGGTTGGCAGCCCAACGTCTCTTCAACTCGAGTGAGGAAAGCCACACCTTATCAAAGATGGCCAATTCTGGGTCTAGATAACCTGCGTTAACTGAAATAAAAAGTTTTACAGTACGTAACTTACGTGAGCATACTATTTGTGACTGCGTAACACACAATGTTAATTTGAAATTTTTGACTCTGATTTCGTTATCTGTTCAGTGTGTCCGTTTTGTGATAACGAACGTGCGTAGAGTAGTTTGATATATTTGTTTGAAACTGCTCAAAGCATCACTTCACTAGACGTTATTCAAACTTCAATTTTGCTCAATTCTTTAGCAAACATAAATTTAACCTGAGACAATGTTGTATCAATAAATCTGTCCATAAACGACGTCCATGCCGAAATAAGGCCGTGGCCACACTGTGAGCGATGTTTTTCACACCGTGATAACATCGTACTCGTTTAAACACGTTCCGTACCTACATCAAAACATTAGTTTCCGACCTGAGCTATAACAACACATCGCTACAGCAGAACGGCAGCCACACAGCGAGAAAGTAATAAACAGGTATTATATTATAGACTTAAGTACGTATTGATTCTTCTTTTATTTGTTGGTATTTTATTATATAATAAAGTACAATTGTGCGGGATGGATTTTATGTCGATAGCCACGGAATGTAGAAAACAATATTAAAAGAGTTCTGTATGCTGTTTGTAAACATTACCCATCATTTTGGTCAACAAAACTGATGCGCGTGTGACGTATTGAAGGTGTTCGCTTAAACGTGTCGTGTAACCGCCGCCTAAATAAATATATGAAGCCTGAAATATCTACCAATGAGTTGTAAGGTTGGCAGCACTATAAACCCACTTCAGCTATATTCGGCTAGAATTGTCACAAACAAGATTCTCTGTTCTAATACGTTCTTGCTGACAGCTCTGTAGAGACATATCAGCAAGGCTCGGTTACCTTACAAGATACCGCTACAGGGTGTTCAGAATAAACAGAGCACTGCCTACAGTTTACTGTGAGTCATTATGTCGCCATATTTACTATTTTAAATACGGAAACTTCCGTGTAACTAAAAACCAATGTAAACATCTCGCAGCTCTCAACGCCTTACTTCTATCGACATAATAATACAATTTTTCTTATTATATGTGTTTGGAAGTGCTCACTGTAAAGTTAACCACCTATATATATTGAAAGCTATTTTCTACACTGAAACGAGGAAAACATTGCGTTAATACATTTTTGGAGGCAAATTCATGAGTAGGTATTTTCAAGTGATTTCTGGGTATTTAAATATTTATCTGATGATAGTTTCCAGGGATATGAAGAATCACTGCAAGGTAATTATAGGAATTCCCTTGCAATGGTTTTGCATGATAAATTAATTCAAGATTCAATTATTATTTATGTAAGCATTTTACCAAGAATATAACATATGCTTTCGCGAAGAGAAAATTTTGATAATCCAATTTTAATATAAGTTATGTATCAAAAACTAAACGTACAATAAAACTGTCTACCACTCCTCTTGAAGTCCTATAGCAAAGTGGGCCATGCAGAGCCATCTTGTACAACCCTATCCACACTCTCGCCACGGTCAGAGCTAGGCAGCTCCACTAACAATGTTCATGTATATATGATGTAACAGCCAGAGATTTATGAAAGTTAGTTTGTAAAGTTATCAGTTTATCGTTAAGGACATGACATGTAGCCTTTTTTCACATTGGTGAAAAAAACCTCAACATGTTCTCAACGGAATGTTTTGTAAAAATTCAACACTAAGAGCAGTCATATGATATACAATTATGTACGTGTTTTGCACAATAATTGCTTTTCATCAGCAAAATTGGTAGTACTTTGTGTGCAAAAATATGAAAAACTATGAAGTATATTGCTATCGAAAAATTATGTATACATTGATGTACCTGTGACAAACGATGTAGGAATTCTTTGATATGCAAATTGTCTTGCATTCAAAATCAATGTAAATTTCCGTGCGTGACCTTAAACACATATTTCTGAAGGTTACTGTTGTCGATATATCGTACAATACCCACGTTTCTAGAGGTTGGTAATTCATCCAACAGATGGCAGCACAGAGTAGTGCGCACAACAAACGCTACCTACCGGAAACATCATCAACTATGTTTTCTCTCTTCAAACGACTGACGAGCGTTGTGAAAATCTGCAAGGTATCTAGTAGTTTCTAATACAAATTAAAAAAAAAAAAAAAATCACGCAATGATAGTTCTATCTGCGTAACTTAGCAAACGCTTACTATGAAGAAGAATAGAACACTCACCAATTCTAGCGCCAAGTAAAACCAGCATTCGGAAGTCTTTAGCAATACCGCATTTCCCATAACGACAACATGGCAAGTCGTAAATGGCGTGCGGTAATTGTCGTGACAGTAAGTCAGTGTTGAGATGGTACTACATGTACAGCGCAAGACAACAACACGACTGCAGACGCCGCGCGTCGGTGTAAGCCTACCTCTACCCCGTTACGGTCGTCACGAGTTCAAGGTCAAGTCACGGCTGTATCGTGAAAGTGCACGTGTACACGCTTGGTTTAAATGTACATTCCTTACTTTAAACTTGATACACTATTAGTAACAATACATATGTCAGACTATCCATTGATACAGAATTTGTACATAACCTGTAGCAGTTCGCTCGGTATAGGTTATGTCCATAGAATGCGAGCATTCCGCAAGTCATCTGCTACAAAATTACTAGCCGTGTCCTACATCGTAATTTAAATATGTATATATTTGCATGTAAATATATTAAATAATTACAAATAATTTTAGGAAATACTGCTATTTTTGCAAGTTGAACATTTGTCTGCATACATGTGAACTTTTCAATGTCAACAAATATCAAGCAATGTTACCAAGTAGCGGGTTTAGAAACACAATTTTGTGGGGGCGGGGGAGCGCTTATGTGATTTTCTGTACTGTGAAAATACCAGCCATCTAAAAAGTCTCCCCCCCCCTCACATCGTTCAACACAGTCATTGTACATGTAGATGGTCCGATACTGCACCCAGGGACAGGAGGTGGCCTGTGAACAACGGCGTCTTCTCGAGCACGCAGCAAACAGTCCGCACACATATTAAGGACCCTGTCTAGTAGGTAACGTGTAGCGAGGAAGTAAATATACGGAGTGGTAAGTGCTGATAACCAACATGCGTATTGCATCATCGACTCAGCTGGCGTGCAGTGCTTTGCTATTGTCCTTATTTTTTTTATTTCTATGGGACTTTCAGCGGTAACCAAATTATTTTATTTGTGGGTAGCATAGTTCAAAGTGTAACGCTCGTTTCTATTGTTGTGTTTTATACAACCCGTTTTTTTTTTTCAGATAAGGCAGTCTAAAAAACAATCTTTGGTAATTTTGAGGGGCTCGAGTGTAGTTTGCAAAGATAAAAACAGCGTTAGTAGCTTATTGTTATACCAGATGGGTTGACATTTACATTATATGCCGGCCACTTCTCGTATACATATCTAAATATTGGCTCAAGCAACAGGCATAACAAAATATTGTGTTTGGGCATATAAAATCAAGTTACGGCGACAGATAGGTAAAGTGTTATATGTGAATCCACTGTACTGAAAAATGCGGTAACAATTGCTAACGTCAGAGCGAACTGATCATTTCTGTACTACAAGCGGTTGTTTCACAGCACAGGTAGTAGCAAACCCGCCGCCAGGTGGCAGAGCAGTGCAAGCGCTCACACAGCTGCCATCTCTCGGACTACGCGCAAAGCTAACAACTGCTCCCACTGCTCTCTTACAGTCGATTCGCGCAGTTCTACCGACATTCCACGCACCTTGGTTCTACCGTGTGTCCACCACATCACGGTCGTAGAAGAACAGGTCTGGACACTCGCCTGGAAACTTGACCACCTTGTTGTTTGGCTGTAGTTCACCAAGTTACCGAGAATATTGTGTTTTATTGGCGCTGATGTTACGGCGGTTGGACTAAACTCCGCCCACTTCCTTTCCGCCAAGATAATCAATTTATCAAAATGTATTTTTTTTATCAATTTATGAAATACTTTCTTCGCTCACAAATTTAAGAAAAGGCTCCAGCAATCTTTATATACTTTATAAATTTTACGATGGAAAAAAGTGGACGGAGTTTGAGTGCGACCGCCCGGATTACACCGCCAGAAATTACGACATTCTCGGTAACTTGACGAACTGCAGCCAAAAAACAAGGGGGTCAAGCAAAATACATTGTTAGATAGGCGAGTGTCCAGACCTGTTCTTCTGCGACCGTGGTCCACATCGACCATTCAGAAAGTGGCATAACTTACATAAAAAGAAACAGAAGGCAGTTATAATACATATTATTACAGGTCAGAAAGCTTGGCTGTAGGTCAATAATTTCCACATTTTCCACCTATAGTTGCCCTGTTATCCGTAATGGCCCTGTCACACTATCAAAATTTTGTCTCTAACTACATTTGACAAGTAGAACAACGAATATTTGACGAAATGTAAAGTTAGTCGGCACACTGTCAAATTTTGTTTCAGCTCGTTTTACCTAATCTGTATGTTTGGTTATGGTTTAGAACACATACGAAATGATGGTACGCACTATTTCAATTCAATAGCATTCAGTACGTAAATGATGCAAAATAAATTGATTGTCAAGAAAACTTCTATAAATAACAATAAGTATAATTTTTCTGCAAAACTTTGAATAAATATTCTAGTAAAATGTACTTTTTTTTTATTGTAAGTAATTGTAACTCAAATGCATTTTTAATACATATTATTTTTCCTATTTCTTATTTGTATATTTATTTATTTTAATTACAAATACACAGACTCAGTCGACTATAATTTTAAATATTAGTATCATATTTTCAAAATAACCAGTGCTAACAACTCATTGATCAATTTCAATTACATTATGCGCTTATGAAAATTCACTCGCTGGAGTAGAGTAGGTTATCTAGGCACAAGCAATGCTCTCTACAAGATAAATATTTTGCATCCACAGTGCATTCTTTACACATACAAATACAATATTAGTTTTAGTTATTGATCAAGAGGCCATCAGTTGAAATTTCGAACACTGGTAAACTTACCTGGGGTAAAATGTCAACACCAAAAATTTAAAATTTTGGCTGGCCTACCCTACCCTCGCAATTTTTTTTTTATAAACGCCTGTTGAATTACTGGGTCTTCCCCTTAAAACTACAGTAATAATTTCGATCCAACTCAACATGGTGCAGGAATGAAGGTTCACAAAGTGCGTGATTGTAATTGGTGGCTATGCTGCATACTACGCAGGCAAACACTTGAAGTCAGTGTATATGAGCCCTTGTTGTAGGAAGGATTGTACACGTGGGCGTGGTCACTTGCTCATAAGCATTGTTTCCGCCATAAGAGGCAATGTATTTTACACGGATTTTGAAGAACTGTAAATTAAAAAAAGATTTATCTATTGACAAACATGCCAAGTTTATCTTTGTCTACATTCTTGGAGAACAACATGATTGCGTTTTGAAACACGATTATGTGAGTACCGACGTTGCCTACTTCTGTGCGTGGAAACCATTGTTGTGCTAACAGTGTTAATACAATTGTCAGTTTCTGGCATTTCGTGTGCACATGTTTCGTTTTATTGCTGTTTTCAAGCAGTTGCATATCGTCGGTGACGTAAATGTGCGAAAATAAATAACATAATTATGTGGCCGTATTTTCAGGTTGGTTCGCTAGGTTTATCTGCAAAAACAATTGTTTAACCACATAATTCGCACTATGCAAGTATGAAACGTGGCCATTTTACTCATGAAATGTAAGGGCAGCATATTTATTTTCCTTACCTGACCTCTCTTCACACCCGAATGCAACGCTCGTAACCGTTTTCTTTCAAAATGTTCAACAGTATCAATACCATAATAGGCGCTTACCGCTTACGAAAAACATTACTGTATCTACTCGATAGAGTAGATATTTCTAGTACGCAACTGTAATGTCGTATACGTATATTGTGCTACTATAGAAGCATGTTCTGCACCGTTCTAACCAGGTTTTATAATACAGGTCGATCTGCGACTGATTTTCTAGCGGTCGAAAAAAAAAAAACGTTACACACATCTGACAATTGAATAGATCTATTCACGTGACCAATACTACCGAATAGATAATACTTGCTACGTTTTCGTAAACGCCTAGTAAAGGTGGGTTCACAATATATAACATAACAGTAAGCATAGAACATAGGTCGTTCGCACAAGAACTAACCACAGTTTATTCTTACACAGTGACTCACAACACCAAACAAAGTGGTCGTGTGCATAGAGATGCTGACACAGGAAATGGTAATATTTCATGTATTGTGCGTACACATAGGACAGCAACCAATCACAGCTAAGGATTTTGTGAATGTCAGCCATGTTGGTTTAACCTCTAAAAATACACAAGAACAGAACAAAGTTAGAACGAAACAATTTAATGTTAAAAACTATGTTTCTGTACTGTAAATAATGATCAGTTTATATGAACTTTGTTTCTGTATTTCCTATTATCTTCAAACACTATTCCACTTTAAATATGTTTCAATGACCTTCGGTTGACTTTTATACAGCAAGAAATATTTCAGATTCGTCGAAAAAAAAAAAATGCCTTTAGCTAAACATAACAAACAGTAAGAATCCAATTGTGGACTAATTTTGAACAAGGCGTCTGGTCACGCACATTTCCTACGGTTATGTTGTATATTCCGTGCTTACGTTTTTTAGCCTTAAGAATTGTTTGTATTGGGCTACAATAACTCATTGTTAGCGCAAAACTGTCATAAATCGTTGACTTCAAGGAAGTCCTAACATGCAATCTCATGTAGGCTATACTCCTACCTCCTGCTTTTTCGTGACGTCACCACCATCTAACTATATTTGAAGAGATTGGAAGGAAAATTTTGATAGTGTACGTGGTCTTATGGGATAAAACCAGCCATTTCCGGTTTATCGAGCTTTCGTGGTTATGAACGTTATTATTATTTTCGAATAAAATTGGATAGCTGAAATAACTTATGTCGGAAACTAGAGGTTACTTTCAAAGAATCCTGATTTACAAAAAGTCACTTTTTAGCCCAGATAGGTTAAATTGAGAGAGTGACCGAGGGACGTATTGTTGCGTGCCATGTTCCTGGAGGCCAGTGGTCGGCGGCTGTTTCGTAACACCTTGAGGGCTGGCCGATGACTCAAAGCCCGGGTGGCTCATAGTGGGAAAACCGCCGAACCTACGTCATAGATACCTGTCCCAACTGCGTCTTAACCCTTCGAGGGCGGCGGACGTGACTGCTAGCACATCCGAAACATGA
>PNEQ01035299.1:0-51893 GCA_003012365.1 Medauroidea extradentata | reverse complement strand
GACTTTAGACTGTCTTGACTAGCCTTTAATTCGGACTTTAGACTGTCTTGACTAGCCTTTAATTCGGACTTTAGACTGTCTTGACTAGCCTTTAATTCGGACTTTAGACTGTCTTGACTAGCCTTAAACTCCGCCTGATTGTTTATCAAGCTACATTGTAGACTGCCCTGCATTTGTTGCATAAACTCCATCATCGATCGCAACGTAATAGTTTCGTCATGGTCAACTACTGCATTTACCGTGACCTCTGGTGACGAAGTATCGTTTTCAACACTCTGCGATGGCGCTTTCGATCGCTTCCTCTATGTGCATAGCCACTAGATCTTTGTCTGCCATGGTTTATTTCTAGAATATTATTATACTGACAGTTCTTGTTACTTCTAAAAGCGAATCAGACAACCATTTGTTGCCATTTATCTACATGCAGTACTTCTACTGGTCGGTCTTCTGACTAGGTTTCGTTTCCGCTACTAGAAACAGTACTGGTCTTCTTGTGACTGTGCTGATTCCGGCCCCAATAGTTGGGCTCGCCAAAATTTTATGTAATATAATATATAACTATTACATTATTATAATGGTTTATTGGACCGTGTCATTTACACAAGAAAGGCCAGTAGTTTCTTTTCTTTTCTAGACTACAAATCTAGTCGGAAACAGGAAACGCCTGCAGAAGTCATATAGTTATTTAAAGAAATTATAATCAAATTTGTATTCAAATATAATGCATTTAATATTCTTGATATTTGAATGGAATCTATGGTCAAGTTAAATGACTTCTACAGACAGAGCCAGGAACTAGAACTACTGAGGAAAGCTTCTAAAATTTAACTTTATAAAGTGGGTATTAGTGGAGTGTATGAATACCGTGACCAGATATAAAACCTGACCTATACACTAAGACTACCATGACTCGAATCGTTTTCAAAATTTTAAAACTGTGTCAGTTTTTGATTCTTAGGACGTAGATTTTCCTTGGACAGAGTTTGTTGCTCAGGCATAGCTTTTGAACTGGGGTCGCATAGTTGGTTACTGAGGATTAATTAGCACAGTTTTCTCATGCTCTGATTTAGGAAATATCTACATCTCACGTCTCTGATTCGTTCCAAGATAAACAGCAAACTTCGTTCTATGTTTCGGGATTTTCAAATTTTTCTTATGACGGCGAAGTTGAAGTTTGTCTCACCAAAAATTCGCCCATCCTTGACATCTTATCCTTGTAGTCATGAAGGAACCGGACATCTAGTGATGGGTGGAGTACTGGGACCTTCTCTGCAGACCTCGTCCTAGAGGCGAATTCCGGAAACCCTCGAAATGTGACGAGGCGACGAACACTCTTCCGCTCGACCTCTCGGTGAAGGCATCAGGTTGGACAGTTCCTCAGGACTGGGATCATCTTCCAGCACCTCTAACGGATCTGTAACGAATACAAAGTTCATGTTTCCCACTGTGTCATTCGGCTGTGGGAGAGCAAGAAGCTCTCCGCACTTTAACGTTTTGTAAATCACGTGCTGTCTCTTCTATAACACCACCATCTAAGACCCTTCATTGCATCCTACATCTGTCATAATACATTATATGTTTGCATCCACGAGTGCCAACAAAGCCATACTATGGTATCCCTTGTTGTAATAGAATGAATTTTCACCGGGAGGATTCATAATAGCTATATGCTTCCCGTCCAAGCAACCACCAAATTTGGGAATTGCCACATTGATTGGAAATCTGAAGCTATATTTTGCCATTCTAGTGACGAAGTGGGAAACTGAAATAAAACGAATGTAGAGTTAGTAACAGGCTGTAATAATAAAGCAACAATCTATGTACACTCGCACGCAATTAACACTATATAAACTAAACAAAAAGTATTATAGTCGCCGCAAATTATTTAATAATAACCATAAAATATTTTACTATGTACACTACAAATGTTACAATACACGCTGACCTCTTTATTGGCAGGTGTATTACAATGTCATTACATGAAAAAGAATCTGTGGTCACCACTAAATACAAATTTTATTTTTCGCTTTTATTCATGATTTAACGGGTTTGTTTAAAAAAAGCCTTTCCAACCGCCTTAATAAGAGAAGATATATGTTTACTCTCATTATGTTTTAACAGCTGTATAATGTGCATAGTGTACATATTAATCACATTACACATTTTAAGAGTACCGAAACGATTCAAATGAGCTGAAAAACAGCTTTATGTTTGCTCTAAAAAGTTATCACATTTTATCACAATCCAAAAACATCTGTCTACTGTCTTTCGAAAATATGCATCACATATAGGCCTACATGTTGTACAATTGTCAA
Source organism: Medauroidea extradentata (assembly GCA_003012365.1). NCBI lineage: Eukaryota > Metazoa > Arthropoda > Insecta > Phasmatodea > Phasmatidae > Medauroidea > Medauroidea extradentata. The sequence goes on along the minus strand of PNEQ01035299.1, from coordinate 49,578 downwards.
GTATAAGAACTATGTTAAATGGTACGGTGAATAAATACAATTATAAATATTACTTTGATTTAGCTTACCTTCAAATATTAGCCTTTAAGAGTTTTGTGTATAGCTGTGCAGGTTTCCAGAGTTATTATTCCCAAGGCTTGAGGTGAAGTATGAGTATCAAACTTGAGATCCTCAAACTACCGTCCTGTAACAATGAAACGAGGTGTCTCTCCGAGACGTGTCTCAGGTGCATTAGCATTTCGCATCACAGTATCTTGCTTTACGATAAACGGTGCTACTGCGGCGAGCAAAACATCAGAATCCTCGCCAGACGTTCTGTAGTAATTTTTATAGTCATCAGGACTATCCTTTCTAATAAAATTCAGGAGATTGAAATGTGTGAATCTCTCTCTCTCTCGTAGCCACTTCTTCGTCCACATGTTCATTTTCTTCTTTCCCGGTGCGAACACACTACATTAGTCTAATACAATGACTGCAGCTGCTACTTGCATTTCCACAACTGCAATTAGCAAGTTTCACTTGGCGTAGGTTGCTCCCGTGTGTGGTGAAAAACGTCCGAGTCCGATTCGCGATCCAGACACGTCCGTGTATTAAGTCATTCTGAAGCAACAATTAATTCAATCTCAACGGGTATAAGAGTTGTCGAAAAGATTTAAAACTTATTTTACGGCCTTCCCCCTTCACTTATTGAATTTAGAAAAATCTAAAATTATGGCAATAAAGATGCATTTTTGTAAGCTTCATTCTGAAGCAAAAATCACCTAAGTATCTTAACGAGTTGATGATTTATTGAAAACACATTTCTCTATTTTTCACCCATTTAACTATCGAATTTTGAAACATCCCTTCTTTGTGGGTGCCTACGACGTAAGGGGAAGCAGCGATTTGGGCTGTGCGTTGACGAGTGTGTGAGTGAGTGGGGCACTTAATTTTTGTACAGTGATATACAGGTTGTATTTAAATTCGACCGTCAAACTTCGGCAGATATTACCTCATGAACAAATTAACAGTAAACACATATGATAACTAGTTCCTAAACAAAATACCAAGGAATCAATAAGACATGAATATGTAATTATTAAACTGTATATTTTCAAAATATCGTAAAAGAAGCTACATCAAATGGCAATTTTTAGAACAGTGCTTGATGATACTGAGATCTTCACACCAACAACTTTTGCTCCTTAATAACTTCCACCTTAATGACAAAAATGGTTAGTCACCCTCGTATTACATTCAATCTTTTACTTTCTTGATATTAGCATATTTGAAGACGAATTATTGAGCAGCATAACATGTGTAACTAAATCTGTTCTCTTGATGCAAGTTCACGAGAAACGCAATTTCCGTTATAAAGGAATTTGAATTGGCACGATAGTAACAGTGCTCGGCGCATAAGTACAGACAAACAATGTGAATATGAATCAGGATATTCTGACTAAGACAACGGTAGTTTCGTGTAAATACGACAACCTCCAACGTTTTCGAGTATCCACTGAAGGTTTTAATGTCCAAAGGAATACTGAAGTGTGTTAACCTGGCAGGTAGGCAACAAGCACAACTCCTAAGAACTAATGGTTGCGAGTGTCAATTGTATGTATGTATGTATGTATGTATGTATGTATGTATGTATGTATGTATGTATGTATGAGACAAGGTTACAGTGTTAGGTACAATTCAGATCACTTGTATTAAAATATCTTTAATTAATAGGATATTACACATCTACGTATGTAAGATCTGTGTGCAATTCCTGCGTGCATTAAAACCTATTAAGTTCATCAAGACGTTAAAAAGGAGTGGAATGAAATACGAGGTAATACGTATCACACAGCCACAAGAACCAATCATTACTTGATATATGTAGGTTATTAGATAACTGTGGAAAGAAATAAATATTATTTATAGAAAAAGTATAACAATTAATTTACAATGTCTCAATTTCACAAAAATTTGGGTTACCCTTCCAAAAAGCATCCACGAAAATATATGCCTTTATTTTAAGTGTTCGACTATATTTTTTTCCTGCCTGGCTACTTACACATACACGTGACACTCTAGGCTTTAAGTACCATAAAAACAATTATTTCTCTAGAGGGCGTGGTACATAATTCAATGCTATGAGCATTAATCTACAAATGTAGGTTTCATGAAGGCAATTTGCGAAAGTAGAACAATAGCAATCCTAGACAACAGTTTTAGCCAACGTTTTAAACAAAATTGTTTCCAGTGTTACGAACTTCTGAGGCACAGTCTCTGACGCCAGAACCTCGTGCATTTAACTGCGGCGCAAGAGATCACGCGTAACGAACTAGTAATTATGGATAAATATTTACTCATAAAGTTGACAAATGCCATTATCTAGGATTGTGATTGAGTATTTGGTTCATATCGACTTTGAAAAAAGCGTAGAAATAAATTGATATTTTCAACGTTTATTTATCTAGCACACACACTTAACGTAAAAATCTTGTTTACGTATAATATTGTTTTACTATAAATATATTTAAATTTCCTCAAGGGAAATTGTAGCGTTATGTAAGTTACAAATGGAAACAATAAAAACCCGTACATAGAAAAAACCTAAACTTAATAACCCAGTGTTCCACCCCATTACCCTCTAATAAAATGGAACAGAATTCCAATCCCAAATACTTATCTGATTTACAAGACATCCCAGGAGCAGCCTCTTCCTCTTTGAAGCAGCTGTATCGGTATTCATACTATTAAACACTCTCTCCTTCTAAATACTTTCCCCTGAATACAGGGGCGTCATTTGGGGCTACAGGGGGGGGGGGCAAATGCCCCCCCTGGATTTGGAATTTTTGTGTATAAATATCTTTTTTGTATTTTTAAATGTAAATAATGCTAACTTAAGGACATAAAACTGAAGTTTTATTATTAAAGTATCTAATTTTTACATGCTTAATTAATAAAAAAGATGCAACAAGGTCACTGTCGTCATAAAACAAAATTTTGCCCCCCCCCCCCTACCCTGGAAAAACCTGAAATGACGCCCCTGCCTGAATATTTAAATTGATTACACATTTGAAGTCTCCACCCAATAACATTTCTGGATTTCAAAATACGACATGAGCAGAGTTCAGTTTGAGTTTTTTTGTTGGCACAATTTGCACTCGTAGCGCAACGACACCAATTCAGTTGGACACACTACGCTCCAGGATAGTAATTGTAGTGCTGTCTGGTTAAGACCCCGACTATCATTCCTTCGCCACGAGGCTCGTCCTAGAACGTAACTGCACATCGTAGAGAACATACGTGATATTGTCGGATGGTGTCGGTAGGTGTAGTCTAAGAATGCTCGCCCCGATGTTCCAGCACAAAAGGTAAGCAAAAACATACGAAATCGTAGTAATTTTCTGGCAGGTAGACATCGGGAAGTGAGACGAACCGTCTCAACTCAAAAGTGCAGAATTTACTGTGTCAGTACGTAAACATGTATGAAAATAACAGACGAAACAACTGTAATGCAGGCAATAATGAAGAGTGTACAGTAGTAACAGATTCTCGTATTACAATATCAATATCCATACCTACTATAGTTACCATATACCTCTCGTATGTAAGACTCAATATGTGTGTGTGTGTGTGTGTGTGTGTCGCCTTGGTGGGAGGCGAACTAACTGCCGTGGCTCCTCTGTTGTGATTGTAGAATGAACATACTGTTCAAACGATGTCTACCTGCAGAAGCCTCATGTAGCTAGTTGGCAATAATAATAAATTCGCATTGTCCATTTTCAATGTACGCCTCATCCATGCTCACAAACACACAACGCGTCGAGTCTTACACAAGAGAGGTAACTGTTAACTGTAGCAGATATGGACACTGATGATGTAACACCACAGGCGATTACTACTATTCGTTCGTTATTGTTGCCCGCGTCACAGTTGTCTCAGCTGTTCTTTTCACACTCATGTTTCATACCGCCACAATAAATTATGTACCGTGTCTCTATCGACAGGAACTGCAAACAGATGCTACATGTGTAATGTTCTACTGTTTTAAGTTATTGAAGTGTAAATAATTTTTAATGACCTCTCTCAGGGGCCCGGTGACCGACTGTTCAGACCTCTCACCTCCCACCAGGGCGATCCGGGTTCGATTCCCGACGGGGTCGGTCCCCAGATTTTCGCATTTGGGAATCGTGCCGGACGATGCCGTTGGTCAGAATGTTTTCTCGAGAATCTCTCGTTTCCCCTGCCCCTTCATTCCGGCGCTGCTCCATACTCACCTCATGTCACCCCTCACAAGCGCTGAAGACTGCTGACAATCTCTCACTGACCTCTCTCTGTACCTTTGCCTCATTGCTACCTGCAACCATTAGTCGGGAGTTGTGCGTATTGCCTGCCTGCCAGGTTGTTAACACACTTCGGTATTCGTTTGGAAATTAAAACTTTGAGCTGAGCATTCCTTATAATTTGCAGTTCGGCCTTGGGACGTAAAGAATGGTTATCCTACGTCCTTCAAAATCATAATCATTATTCAATACAGTTTATGTTTAGTCACTTAAAACGTGTAAAACCCATTCAAATAATTAATTAAATAAATTAATTATGTGAGTTTATTAATATATAAATTTCATTATTATATTATATATTATTTTTTCTGTTTAAGTGCACAAAATATATTTGGGTGAAAAAAATAGCTTTATATTTTGAGAGGATTTGTTAATATATTTAGTACACGTTTACTGCTTATGCTTTTCCCTGTTGTTAAAGTTATATAGCTTTAAAAATTAATATATTCAGCATTTTCACAGGCAGTCTTAACGTACAGAATATGTTTCAACTACTGCTCGTCCTGCTGAATTAAAGTACATTTTTATAAGGAGCGACTCGTAATACAATTAAATTGCGTGAAAATTACTGTCAGTTATATATTAACTATGATCCGACCAAATAAGAAAACTCACAGTCAACACGTATCTACTGAAAAATGACCGGCAGCGAAAATTCTTTATTAAACAATTTAAATTTAACAAGAGAATCCACATCAGAAATCACTCCACTACCATAGCTGAAAATATGGAAATATATTCATACATTGTTGATTCCTGTAGCAAAGTTACGTGTTATAGAGACAGAAATTTGAAAGTACGTAATTCATATTCGTTATCTCATAGTATTCTTCTTCTTAATAATTGTCATTTTACTATTACTATTGGGCGAAGGTAAAAGTTATATTTTAAATAAACAGAAATATAAAAGTTAATGATAACTTCTAATTAACTTATATCATTATTCTACTTAATAATTGTAATTTTACTGTTAAGGTGTGGTGAAGGCATAACGGCAATCGCATAAGCTCAATACAGAAACATACATTGGCCCTATCTACAGTTGTCTCCTTGTCAGATACGGTACATGACCTACATGCTTGATGAGGTTCCAGTTGAACCAATGTGACGTCATCATGCTGCTCATGCTGGTACAGTTTTATCACTTCTTCTGCAACGACACGCGCTGTTTATTGTCCTCTAGTACCGCCTTCTGAAAGTGTGCATCTGATCGGGTTCACATTTTGATAATGATTCGGATGTAATTTCAATATTACATTGCAATCAAGCTAACATTTAGTTGAAGAATCTGGTTTTGCTTGCCTAGTGCCATAATGCTTAAAAGAGAGTTAGGTATTAAAAAGCTAGGCATTAATGACTGTTTATTGGTTTCTCGACAAGATGTCATCCGAGAAACGAGAAACGTTGCAAAATATATGTCCCATATTATATATATACACATATATATATATATATATGTGTGTGTGTGTGTGTGTATGTGTGTGCGTGTCTTTTTCGTCAATTAACATGGTCCTTGAACTTAAACGAAATTGAACTCTTATTTTTTCGGTTGAAAGTTGAGTATTTTTCCGAGTAAAATAACACTACTTTAACAATTACGTTGTGGTTTTTAATGCATGATTTATCACTTATCCAGCCATGTCTAAAACAACCTTCACAGAATTAGCAATTTATAATTCTTCTTTTTATTATAAAACTGATTCTTAGTAGAATTACTTCCAGGTTTGTCAGTTTAGAAGTGTGGATTACTTTTCTTTGGATGGTAACGTATTTTTTTTTCTTGTAAACTGAGGATTGAACCGTAGCGGTACTTGTCATTCTTGTTAATTTCTGGAGAAATTATTTTAACTTTCATGGGTTGTTATATAACCCAATAAAACTAACTTCAGTGCCATAATAAAATACATTTAAAGTTGTTGAGCGCATGGTTTGGTTCTGAAGTTGATACTCTTGTATTGCGAATGTAAACTTGCTTGAAATAAGTACAGCATATCAATTTAGAGATACAATAAGGGAACATTTTCTTCTCTTGATACTGTAGTTCTTTTGGCAGTGACAATACATATTTTTTCGTAAGATCAAGCGAGTAGTTCTCTGTTTGCCAGCTTATCCTGTTAAGAATCCAAGTGTAATGCTTTCTCAGTTCCAGCAGATTTTCATTGCATTAAGAAGTCTTCCATATAACAAAATTACTTTGTCAAGACAATGGCTTTTATATTAAATGCGGTATTTTTTGTAATTTAAAAACCAATTATTGTTGTTGGTAAACAATAATCTTAACATAACAGCCTACACCCCTTAACATAAAAATAAGTGTGTAGTAATCTAAACTAACTGGAGTGACTGCAAGGAGGAGCTCTGACGATTTAGCAGAACTCTAGTCCGTACTTGTCCAAGTTTCCTGCGCCGCATGGAAATGATGTTTCACCGCACAAACTGCCTGAGTTCAAGGTCGACGATCCTCATTTCTTCAAGTACGGCGCTTGTAGACATGACTGCACGAAGTAGATGGAGAGCTGCAGAGCAAAATTTTTTACCAACCTCTGCAGGCAATCTGTTGTCCTCGCGGGGAAATCGAGTACAGATAAGGTGGCAGCCTTGCCTTGACCGCTGAGCGGTTGGAGGCCTTCAAAGTTTACAGGATTGTCCGAAAACTGCTCATCTCGCGTGTTTTATGTCTGCTTAGGAATATCATTCAAAGTATGCTACTCACGTGCATTCCCATTTCAGTATTCCATGTCTCTCTTAAGTTTATTTTTTACGCCGCTGAAAATGGCGAATATGTCGGTTTTTTGTAAACGTTTGTAAGCATGAAAATCGTGGCGCAGGGTCGTTTAAGAGGTATATGCGTGTACAATACATTATACTTAATGTTACGTAATAAAATGATAAGAGTCGCCAGTGAATGTCTCATAGAGACGAGAGTACGTCGCTAATTTGCACTACTCTGAGATGTTTTTATTGTTTAGAAGTGCATCAGCCCAAGTGTCCATAACCTCAAAATGCCTTAAACCCATGATGGAACACCCAAAAAGCTGGCTTCCACTAGGCCTATGTCACAACAAGTCATCTCCAGACGGTCAGTCAACACAATGCACAGATGCAGATAATATATTCGCTTTGAGCAGATGCTATAGGCGCTTAAGAAAAAAAGTAGGTATATAATCTACTCGGTCGTACTAAACAAGTAGGTATAATCTACTCAGTCGTACTGATAGTTCGATTTGATTTTCTCAATCATTGGATGTTAACCCGGTATTTCCGAACGCACCAGAACTACATGTGTTGTATGCTAGCGACATGTTTAAAAAATGCTGTCAGATCTTTGAAAGCGGCATATTTCTGTCGCCGATCTGGCAGAAGGATAGTGCAGAATATCCTTTTGTACTGATATAATATACAGTACGCATGTGGCATTAAAATCGCATAATGATAATGTTCACTTATAACATGCTAGAGTTAACCTCCGACAATTCCCATAGCAGTAAGGGATTGAAAAGTTAAAAGTTCTCTGAGGCTCATCAACCGCTGCTTTTTTTTTTTTGCAGTAACCGAGAGTTTACTATAAACAAACAAATTTAAAATGGGTATAAGTTTGTATGTTCAGAAGGCCTAAATAATACTATTAATTTACCTCAATCTACAACTTTACGTCCTTCTGGCGACATTTTTAGCTGAAAAAACTCTTCCCAACTTCTCGTCCAATAAACGTACTACACTCAGACTTCGTCTTCTTTGTTAAACATGCAAGTACAACACATTTTATTTTACGTTGACACACGGAAGCGTGTGTTAGTTTACGTATACGCGCTATTTCCTGTTTTTCGACGTCAAGTCCATCACCTATTTTATGAACGGGGATGTAGCATTTCACGTGTATTCATATTTAAGCGAAAATGTTCTAAATGTTGCCAATATGTACATGCATTAAAATAAATCACACTTCAAACTGTGCGTTACGTTATAAAATACACTCCGCCTGTTAGAAACATGCTTCTGTGTCTTTTCAGCTGCTCTATAAAAAGTACCACCCTGAGTCATAAACAGGAACAGATAACTATTTGTTCGACTTTTCGATATAATTTCCGCAAATCACATCACAGAATCGCCGCTCGCTGCTCAAACCCCAAGAAAAACTGCTACGAATACTAAACGCCAATTAAATTCTTCGACAGTAAAGATGGCATTGTTGCATGTTGGCCGGGCAGCAGGCACATTACATCATACTGGGTGGTCAGCCCTGTGAGTCAACCAGTGATGTCATGGGTTTCCGCAGCTATGTCGCAACTCCCGAGAGATGTCACTGGGTTTCCCCGATGACGCCAGTACAAATACGTGACTATCAACAAGTACGACCAAGGTTATGTCTACTTTTAGACTTCAGGTCACCAATTTCATCAGCCATTGACGTCATTGAAGGGGCCGTATAAAAGCATCGGAACTGCGCAACATGAGTCAGTCTAGTATTGCAGAGTCTTGTGCAGAGTCGGGAGGTGAGAATCTTGTGAAGTCTTAGTAGTGAGTCGTGAAGATGAAGTGAGACCGAGAGTGGTGTGAGGCAGCGCCCTTAGGGGCGGCGTTGCCACCGGGACGAAGATGGACGTCGTGAGAAGTGACGGGCCGAGAGAAGACGCTGACAGCGATGCAGAGTTGAGGATCCAGCGCCTTGGGGGCGGTAACACGACGGCATCGAGGCTGATGTAACATCGGCGGAGCTGACGAGGTGTGGCGTCTTGAGGGTGACAACACGGCGGCGGTAGTCGGTGCCGAGTCTGAGTAACATCAGCGCCCTGCAGAAGGGACAGACAATACTAAGGTGTTGTGTGTCGGCACGACTGAGCTGACGAGGTATGGCGTCTCGAGGATGGCAGCACGATGGCAGTGGTCGGTGTCGAGGCTGTGTGACGCCAGCGAACTGCAGGATGGACGAACAACACTTGTGGTGTTGTGTTGGAGTGCTGCAGAGGTGTCGAGCTGTGGAGAACAACACTGACGGTGTTGTGTCGAGGAGGAGAGTAACTGGTGACTTGAGGAGACTGTCTACCTGGTGATTCAAGAGAAGAAGTGCTTCGAGAGTTCGCTATTGGTCCTGCTCGGAGGAGGTGCTAAGCTTGTGCAGAGAGGCTGGTGAGGGCATCTTGGTGATGTCAGGAAGACATCTTGGTGATGTTAGGAAGACGTCTTGGTGACGTCGGAGTCTACTGCGAGGCTACAGGCACATACCTTCGGAACAGTACTGGGTGAGACAAGAGGGCTTCTGCTGCGGGTCGACAGGTGAAGAAGAGGTGTGCGACGGGAGTCGAACCGAAGACCTCAAGAGTGAAGACAGCAGTGCACTCTGGGTGTTGCACTGTACATGGTGAGCCATCCTCCCTTAGGACGGTTAAGGTTGTACATTGTCATTATTTGAGAGTAACTGTTAATTGGATACATGACTGAACTGTTATTGTGATTTGTAGTCTTTAATTGAATAATGGTAAATATTTTTGTGCTTTAATTGTCAAAGTTAACTAACGTTCTGTGGAACAGTAGTAATTGTGTACATAACTAATTGTGTTGTGAGAGTTATAGTTGATTACTGTTTTGTGTATTTCGTAGCTTTGTGAGCTATTAAATCCAGTATTTAATTTAACTCTTTTATTTATAATTATAAGACCTCTATTCCAAAAGAACTCAGGGAATTGCCCACATGTAAAGTTTGTGCTCCTCAAACTTGTAACAGTATTATTCCTAACACGCGAACTAACATCTTCCACATCGATTCCGTTCTTTAATTGTTTCCAGGGAATGAAAGTACTTATCTTTCACGTCATGCTGGAATCACAAAAGCACGACTGACACGACGCGATAGGTGCGACGCGACTCTAAAAATTCACTTTGTTCCGAACATTAGTTTGTCTGCCAGGTGACAAATACTAAAAATAATATTGCAAGTAAATAGTTCCTTGACATTGATAATTACATTATTTTATTATATGTACTATTATTTGTAATATATTTTCCATGCGCATTGGCATTCTCTCGAGTGAAAGTGATGTCACATATTAACGTTTGCTTAAAAATGTTAGCCTATGATTTGCTTACAATAACAAGTAAAATTTTCTCGTAACATACTTAAACGCTATATTCTTTCAACTCACCAGCTGCACCAACATTTTAGCAAAAAATTAAAATCCGTTTTACAGTTTATCACTTCCGAGAAGCGAATAAAATATAAATACTTTCTATTTGTAAATCGCGTCTCGCCCATGAGTTTAGTCGCGATGACGTCATAGAAGCCTCGGCGCTGATTGACTGGCACGTTATTTCATTCGCGTCTATCGCGCAACTGTGATTCCAGCTTCAAGCAGTCGCGTAAGATCGTCACAGCAAATCTAATATCTACAGCACTTATAAATATATATATACACATGATATATTATATCATTCACACCTGCGGGCTATAAGCGTGAATCACGTATTTGAGTGATACATTTCTTAAGATAACAGGTTATCCATCCTGCTTAACTCAGAGATAACTCCGCCTGATAACAAATACACACACCTGCCATGACCCGAACTCACGAGTAACTGTGGACTATTCGCCTGGAGAAAGACGTTTATTCCCGTGTTTGCAGTCGCCTCTCAAGTTCCTACAGACCAAGACTTGGTGTTAGAATTGTTGAACTGTATAAATTAATACAACACCGAGCTGAAGGAGGTCATTAACTCCGAGTAATTCAGCAATATTCTCTCGTTGTTTACGTCCTACTTCACAATTTTTGGGCAAGATGTAGCGATTATTTCGAAAAATAAAATGATGCTGAAGCACGAAGACTTGCTGTTCTATTGTTATATCACAAGCAACATGATAGCATCACTTACGCAAAAGAAAGAAAACAATTTAAGAACAATATTTAAGAAATGTTATCCAGAAGAATACGAGTAAAATGGTGTACAGAAACTTACTAATTTTAATATATGTTATTATATATTCAATAATAGTTTATTAGTGTTCCTTTCAAACTAAATATTTTAAGAAGCAACGTAACAATTTGGCAGTCAGCTCCTTAAGGGGTATTGATCCCTACCACCTTGGATTTATCTGTTTCTTCTCAATAACTTCTGCTCCAGTCGATGTATCAATATTTTTGTCACGAAAAGGCATATATACAAACTTAATCGATTTTCTGTAATTGCTGGAACCATAATATATTCATTATTTAGCAACGGGAAACAGCTGAAAAGGAAAAATTGCTTTCTTTAAGGGAGCGACTACAGAAGTCGCAACGTTTACAGAAACAATGCCATACGGATTCAAAAAAGTGAATGAAACAATAAACTATGCCTTGTCAGCGTGAAAAAAGTAAAACAATGTTTATATTCCCTGATTTATAAGAAAACCCGTAAAACCGATCTGACAGGGATCAGTCCCCCTAACTAGCCACCAGCTACGCCGTTGAGAATCACTATAGAAGCATCATACATTGTCAGTACATTAAGCATTCTATTGACGGATGAACACGGTTTGTAATCAGATACAGCAGTGAGAACTTTCGAACTAAATATTCCAGTAGGAACACTGCTCGTTTTAGCTGTATTCATCTAACGCTTGATGACTTAGTGGCGGTAATGTTAGTGCGTTTGGTAAAAACTTTTTTTTAACAATTGATAGCTAAAACTTAACTTTCTTATTTGTTGTGAACGTAAGAGATGAAGAAATAGAGAACCATACATACAACGTGTGTGTTTTGCGTGTGTTCAGTTTAAACAGTGTAGTTCACCGCAGTGTGGTTTTTATCAGAGGTTTTTAACAGTCAGTCTCACCACTAGGTGTTAATTTATTAGTTTTCCTTGCCTATTTATGTTTCACGACCGAGTTCCAAAAGTAATACCACGGAAACATAGCTATAGGCAGTTCGGAATAAAGTGAGTACTCGACAAAACCCTGCTAAAGATCTATTTCCAGCCAATTCGTATCTTTCCGCGTGTAACGGCTAACGACGGGTAAAGTCTAACCTCCTGGGACACGTCACTTTATGTTTGCACATGTAAGATCAATTGTTCAGTCGACAGGTACATACATAGTTTGATAAAAAGAAGTTTATTAATTATATAAAATAAAACTATATCGCTGTCGGTTGAATTTGTTTCAGTATTGTTGTATTCAAATACGAATAAACACGGAACTATGTTGTGTTATTTCATTGCCAACCATACAGGCAGTAAAGTGACTATCGGTAATGTTGAATTATATGTAGTAACAGCTAATGCTATTTTTCAAAGGTTAAATATTTAGTGTTCACTTTATTCCGAACGGCCTATACTAACCTTATCCGTTAGTAGACGTATGAGAAATGAAGTCGGAACTCATAAGTAAGTATTTTTTTACAACAAAATTAACAAAAATTTTGAAATATTGTTAAATTATGTAAAAATACACAAACTTATGAGATCCTAGTTCACTTATTATATGTCTACTGAAAGGTAAGATAAGTAACTATGTTTCAGTTGTGGAAGGTTTGGAATTTTCGGCCATGAAACAAAAAAAAAAAAAATGAAACTAATAAATGAAGACGTAGTAGTGAGACTGACACTTAGAGGTCACTTCATGCTAGATGTGAACTGGGGTGGTTTTACATCAAACTTGTTCCGCTTCCACGTTATATTACGTTGTTGCTTGCGTAAGACAATGTGAGAAGTATATACACATTAAAACATTGTCTGAATTCCACCGTTTCCTTCTCCTTATGTAAAACTTTGCTATATCTGACGTACAGTACTAAACGTTTTAAAAGTTTATACTAGCTCGCAAATTTGTTGCAAACTTTAAATTTTACTACGGCTCGATAGTATCATGAACCTGTTCACGTAAGTATAGATATTTATATTTTAAATGTGCAAAATTCAGTAAACATGTAGGCTTAAAATTTGAAATTACCTTATTTTTATCCCTAAAATGTCGTAGTTTAAAATTTTGTAAGTATAATTGAAGTTCGTGTCAAATATATTTTATTTGTTTTAATTTTGGAAATAGTTTCGCAAAGAGTTTATGAACATTTATTGTTGAATAATTCCTGGCCCAGAGTCAGTTGTGTAGTAGTTGACAGTGTCAGGATATAGTCAAGAATATTTACGTTGATTATACACAATTGCTAGTAAACAGTACAAAGCCGAAGGTTTTAAGTTAAAATTGGTGTAATGGTACATAGTTCGTACATTCTTCAATACCGGGAAAATTCACTTTTCGCTCATGAACTGCAATAAACGGGAACATAAAAGAATGCAAATTGAAGATGGGAGCAGGAGACACGGAGCACAAACTAGTATAAAAGTAGACCGGCTGCGCATGGTTATTTTACATATTTTATTTTTATGGAGGTGTAAATGTAAAACCAAACGAAATGTGGTGTTGTTAAATTACACATTCTGCTGCCACAAATACCTGTGTAAAATTACCTCATTGTTCACAGTGAACGTCGCCGCTCTATGCGAGGAACTTAACGGGGCGTAGTGTTCTCGCTGGTGAAATAAACCCGAGGGCAGTGTATTATATCTCATATTTGACATACTTAAGAACTACAGACATATTAAAATGCGTGAAACGTAAATTTTACAATTAATTACGTACACATAGAAGTACAATAGGTCACCCGGTGTGTTCAAAATGATTGTAAATATGCGCCTTTCAAATACTTCGATATGAGTACACTTTCTATGTTCGCGCATGAGCAGCTAAACAACGTGGAGGTGGTCTCAGGTCCAAGTGTAACTGGAGCTAAGGTTAATTCTACTGGGTCAGGAAGATCGATGTTAAACGTTTGTCACAGGGACAATTTCTGCAGCTTGAGCGCTGGTGTCGGTAATACGGTGCAATCTGACCAATCACAGAGCTTTCCTGAATTTAAGTTACATAAAGTTGATAATTTAAAACGCGAAATTTGTTTATTTTCCCTTTAAAATTAAGTTATATGACTTCTGTAATTTCCAAGCCATTTTAATTTAGTTTTACTACAGTTTCGTATTTTTGTAATCCCTTAACGATAGCAGAGAAACTAGAGGTAGAAATTTTTCTTGTGCCAAACTCTTCCATAGCGAAAACATAGTTTCTTTGTATAACCTGTAGTAGAATATTAACCTTACTGTAAATGTAAGTGAAGTCATGTGGTACTTGTTCTGCCCCTGCACTGTGATACGTCGATGTAAATTACCAACAGTGATATTTACTCCAGACCCTGGGTGCCCATAGAAATCTACTGAACACTCTGAGATGACATGTCCATAGCAAGTCAACATTGCTTGTCACAGGCGAGCGCATAACGTGATTGTCGGTGTTGCCAGATTACATCCCCCACCAGGTCCTATAAAACATACACGAATAAAATAGTAATAAGTAATATTACTGACAACACGGCAATGTAGCTTTACAGTAGAAATAACAAAATATTTCTTCATCATATTAATAATCTGCTAAAAGTAGCAGATCAGTAAATTTAAACGAATGAAACAGATTTAAAGTGGTAATTTTCATACAATATTGTTAAAGATTCATTTAGAAACCAGCTTATAACCCCGGAATAAGACGTTTTAAAAACCTTAGGGAAATGTGATTAACATAAGATTCCGAATTAAAGGGCCGTCTTTTTTTAACTGCAATGAGTAATTTACTTACAATATTTTTGTAACTTTTTATGCAGGCGAAATAAACGAAATCATGCCAGACAAGTTTCCCACATGCAAAAAATTGATATCTACCCCGCCGGTCATCGAGCCCTGATCGCCTTGTTGGGAGGCAAGTTGTCTGACCAACCGCAGCGGCCCGCTTTCCCGCCGGTGATTTGCTTGAATGAGATTTGAACAAACGAACTTGTATTTTTACAGGATGCAACTACGCAGTAATGTGCCTCTGTCATAGTTCTGTTTGTATCCAGTCAGTAGGTGTTTTGAGATTCGAAAAAGATATATTTAATCATGCTAGAGTCATTCTCGGTAGTGTTTACAGCATGCACCCTGTTTCATGATAAGACCTACTTACATAGCCGTCATTGCTTGGTAAGTGTTTTGTTTTCGTGTGTACATATTTATAATAACTGCGTAAGTATAACCGGCTTTCTACTGACACGCTGCCAGGTAGTTCATATGATCACCTTAAAAGCTATTTTCACAAAACAATTATCATAACACGATAATCTCCAGATATGCACGTAGCAATACGACTGTTGTGAAATCCTCAATTTAGATAAGAAATTCTTCCTTCATTTCTGAATATTTTCGAAAACGTCTGATAACTTTCTAATGTTTGCTAATATTTATTTTTTTTTTTTTTTTTACATTTTCGAACTTAGTCGATAGTTTTCAAAGGTTTCAGGGGAGATTTGAACATCTTAAACGTTTTTTAATGTTTTTAAAAAAATTCCAATGTTTGTTTTTATTTTGAAGATTTTCGATCATAATCGATCGTTTTCAGACATCTTATAATATTCTCGAATATTTTCCAAGATTATTGATTGTTTTCAAACGTTTGTTAACATTTTAGATAATTTTCCGTAATTTTAAAACGTTTTGTAACATTTTTTAAAAACATTACCTAACATTTTTAAACATTTCCGTGTCTTTTCGCAGAGACTTGGCGGCAAGTGAGAGGGAAGAGATGGATGCTAGGAGGGGGGTTAGATAAGGCGGCTGGTCCCCACCTCACCTGGAGGAGGGCGAAGAAAGCTCAGTGAGACTCGGGCACGCGGTGTGAGCAGTGCAGACATGGAGCTGTCGTGACTAGACAAGCAAGCAGCGGTACAATGGACGGCACTTCACCAGCAGACCAGCACGTGGTGGTGGTGGCTCAACACGCCGGTGCCATCAATGC
Source organism: Medauroidea extradentata (assembly GCA_003012365.1). Taxonomy (NCBI): domain Eukaryota; kingdom Metazoa; phylum Arthropoda; class Insecta; order Phasmatodea; family Phasmatidae; genus Medauroidea; species Medauroidea extradentata. The sequence continues at coordinate 33,417 of PNEQ01035299.1, read as the reverse complement.
CTCAGCGCCTGTCGTCCACAACGTGTCTGCACTCTGCCGCCTTGAGGCCGTGCCCTCGCTGCACCAGTACTACACCGGTACGTTACCTTACAAGCCATTCCGCTCAGACTGTGCCGCACACTCGGCAATCATCGGGGTGCTCGCCCGCTCATTCACCCGTTCCCTGTAACACATAGTTTAGATGAGGTTAGTTTATGTTAGATGCTCAAATTATGCGAATTTTAGAATTGAAGGGCGGTTTGTTAGGTTGTCGAACTACAATAACAGTTGACACGTGGTGTTGCAAATCCTCGCGTCTTTCCCGCGCTAAGGGTTGGCGCATGCGCAGAAGACTTGCCGAATGTACTGCACAGTGTCAGCGGCTAGACACAGGCTAGCAAGCTGCCATCAGCAGCGTTCGCCATGTCTTACACGTGCATTCATCGTCGCGTCAGAAATTATGAATGGTGTAAACCATTTTTGCAAATATCTAATACTGTAGGTTCTGATACACGTCATCACCTATTTTATTCTGAATGACAGGTACAAAGAGACAAGCATCAAACCAATATAACTAGGAAACTATCCCCTCAAGGTCGTCGAGCAATGAGCATAACTTCGGCCAATAAGATGTGTTCGAATCCTACTAAACGTGTTTTGAGTGGTCTGTTTATGGATAGCGGTCAATCAACGTTAAACTTGTGTATACATATTTCTTGTAATCCATTATTCTTTTAAACTTACTTTATCGCGGATTATGAAAATTGGTGTTTTGCGGTTTTTTGTATGATAGTCTTGGCGTAGATTATTTGAAAATATATAGGCGCGTGCATCTTTGTATTAAATTTTATGTCGTTACGTGATAACGGTCCGCAACTGACTGTATCGTACAAGAAATATGTCGTTGAGAAGACTTCAAGCCAGCGACTTGCACATGAGGTTAGATTGAAGCGTAATGACCATGCTGCGTCAACCTTTGGCGCGGTCTACCGCAATTTTCATCATTAATTTATTTTGTATTTGTACCAGATATTTTTTTCTCATTTCAGACACAAAATGTGACTAAATTTCGCTCTTATGAAATTTTTTATGTCTCATAGTTTTCGTGTAATGGCTTGATAAAGTCATATTTTGCGTGTTTCCGTTTTAACGACTATACTTAAACCAACTGATATACCAAACTCATAAAATTAAAGAATAAAAATTATTTGTATTTTAAAAAAATACTGAATTTTTAAAAGTTTTATTTTCCGTTTCAGCATTTTTTTTACAATTCAAATAATTTTTACTCTTTAATTTTATGAGCATGTAATTGCAGCCTGTAATGTCCTTATCCGCCATGATTTTTTTTGAGTTTGGTATATCAGTTGGTTTTAGTGTAGTCGTTAAAACGGAAACATGCAAAATATGACTTTAACAAGCCATTACGCAAAAACTATGAGAGATAAAAAAATTTCATAAGAGCCAAATTTAATCACATTTTGTGTCTAAAATAAGAAAAAAATATCTGGTACAAATAAAAAATTAAAAAATGGCGATGAAAATTCCGGTAGCCGCGCCCTTAAGGCACCCGCCTGGTGGCCGTGTGTTTGTGTGAGTGAGGCACGGCGCCAAGAGCTATGTTGATCGGCTCATCTGGTGCGGTATCACCTCTACTGCAAGACACTGTGCAGTGGTATCGTATATCACTCGCCTGACTGACACGTTCAGTGATGACCCCATATTTTTGTTGCTGGAAATAAGTGAAGTCCAATTCACCTATCAATCGCAGTGTCACACGAAACTCGTAAGCAGTTGTTTGGATATAATAATGTGATAAATCCGTTTTCAGCAATTTTGGGGAGCTCCGAAATGATTTTTCTAAGTAACGTAAAGTTTTTACTCTACCATTCCGAAATAGTTTGAGGTGTTTATTTTCATAAACACATACGTTATAAACACGTTGAGAAGTTTCTCAGTAAAAGTGTTCTGCTAGCATGCTGCAACGCTGTTTACACGGCAGGCAGGAATGTGCCTTAATTCTCTGTACTTCTGTCTAGGAACGAAGGCGCAAAAATATGTACACTGACTTGACCACCTACATAACTAATGCATGAATTGTTTTGTAGCTTTTCGCGCGAAGTCGCTAAACATGTTCCAAATATGTTTACGTAAGAAAATAACACACCCTTTAAAATACGCTTCCATAATTTTAAAAATGCAAAATGTTTATTAGAAACATGATTTTGCGTTTCTCCAAATGGCCGGAATATTTTTACTTCTGTAACTACAAAAATATTGCTGGAATTCGTTACACACAAAACTAGAAGCATACCTAGGGTTGCCACTTGAGATCCAATAGAAAATAACGAGTAGTACGAAAACAACTGAACGTCAGTTTGACCTGCAGGGAACAAAAGCGAAGCGGTTACCGTCGAGTACCTATCGCTCCCTTGTCTGAGCGAATCAAACGAAGATAATTACGTCTGGTACACAGACCTTGTAAGTGTTCAATAAATCTCTCCACTTGTATTTAGCGGTTCGTTACTCACCAACACCTTACCATTTATAGAACGATAAGCTGTTTGTACATTCTGTCGAGTCCCGTGACATGTATCTAGTTAGAAGTGCCGGCCTTGGTTTAAATTCAAGGTTCCTTCGATTGAGACATTTCCTGAAGATAACCCTCACGTGGGATGTGTGGTAGGCACTGTAGGGTTTTTCTCAGGATATTCCATGTTTTCACCTCTCTTCATTCCGCCACTGCTCCGTCCACATTGCACCTCTCCTCAGGCATGCTCTGCACTAACGGTAACAGTAGTATGTCTCAGCCAGCTACACACATTTCTCTCCTGTATGTTGGTACTGCGTGCCTGCAGCGAAGACAAAGTGCTCATTTTCAACTTCACTAACTACTTTTCTTACCAAATTATGACACGAAGGTAGACAATTGATCAAACTACGTATTTAAATAACTATGAAGGTTTTAAGAGTAGGTCCCTTCCTTTACCAGCTTATAAATTTTACGAAATATATACTTTTCCCTGAACTAAGAATAATATTTCCAAGTATACGATAAAATAAATGTTACGTAACTTGAGTGTTCTGTTCGCTAAAAACATAATTTGAGGTTTTAAAATAGTTTCCTAAACCAATAAATTACATATCCTGCTTATTTGTGAATATGAATAAACTTAACAAACCTAACATGAAACTTTGCATTGGCATCAATTAATTTTACATTTTCATACTCATGTTTTGAAAAGTGGTTACAACTAGCATTCGAAATCATTTTGCACGACTAAAAATACTTAGAGTAGCGCAAAACTCTTCATAAAGCGCCAGTCAAAAATTTTATCAAACGACCAATAACAATTTTGTAAATAGTCTGGCTACGAATATTATTTTGGAGCCTTACGGCGTCCAAAAGTACAAAGTTTCAGTTTCCAAGTTAAGGTTCTAATATCAATTTCTTGACAGCGTGTAGAGTCCAAACAGGATTCACGAAACATTTCGCTGAATAATAATTAAAGCACCGTATGGTCATGCCGCACTCTACACAATAAAAAATTGACATAACTTATTTAAACAAAATTGTAATGTCACCACTGAGAGTCTGATAGTGATGTGCATACAATAAAGTCTTCAGTAGTTTTCGTAAGTGTCTGGGCGAAATTTAAGTTACGTGTATGCATTGTCTGTGATCTAGGACACCATGTTAAGTTCTGGAATACAGATCATGCTAAGATATTATTAATTTTTTATTTAAGTAATGCCCTAATTCTTAACAACCAACTCGTAAAAATACTAGTGGAAATATAGAATACAAGGCCTATTCAAAATATTAAAACGAAAGTAATGGATACCTGAGGGTCAGGGAGTGCATTCTTGTTGTAGGTACACTGTAAAAAATTTCCTAAAATGTTTAGGAATTAATTAACGTAAACGCAGTATGGGACGGTCACCGTATTTCCGCCTTGTAAGTATGCAAACTTCTACACTTGTTACAATACAAGTCTAGTAACTTCTGCATACATTTGACTGTTTTATAAATACATTTAGGAATGTTACCATGGATGTATGGGAAACTATTCTACTATACCTACGCTCTTAACGCTCCTATACGCACGCGTGGCATATTTACAAACTATTTTTCAGAGTGTAAACGTATTGGAACCATGTTTAATAGTTATATATGAAAATACGCTTTTCGTACGACGCCACAGCTCGTCTCACTTGCCAGGTCCATGCATCTTAAATCACAGCATTGACGTATCTGCTGGCGCTGCGAGCTTGTTCACCGCCAGTTACTGCCCCATGCTCGCTGATATTTCGGATGCTTTTGTTCTATATTATACGTTCAACAATATCTTCAGTAACTGTAGCTATCCCTTTCATATCACGTGATACTGTGACACAATACTGCACGCCGTGTGTTAGCGTGCTTTCCTGTGCTACCCACATCCGCAACGTTTGTACGTACAGAATCCAGTTTTACAAGTTCGTCAGTCCAACAACAGAGCGACGTAAAACAATTTTTAAGAACTTTCACTTCTCCGCCGTGTGCAATGTGGTTGGTCAACCATCCGTCCGGTGTTTCTTGGTTGGTCTTTCCTTTGTGGGAACATTTAATTGGCATTTATTACGTTACTAACAGAGATTCTTTGAATGTAATCTAAGTTTTCGCAAGGCTCTCACGTGATGAAACCTAACTTTCATTCATTCCTTTATGCTTGTTTCCCTGCTACCCGGAGCATAACTTCCCGATACAAAACACTATTTTTAAGTTGTACAACAACCGCCCTTATCAGCGTTCATTTCAGAGACGTGGTTCATTGCATGTCTGTTGTGAACATAAGATATGTACTCCTAACTTCAAAGTGTTCGGACGATTGTACTGAGAAGCAACAAGTCTTCTGTAATCCTACCATGTCATATAACTACACAGGTTTGTGCGTGGTCCCGAGTTTCCTCTCTCTGTATATCTGTGTTCTGTGTCAGGCTGAGTAAGCACGTGCTGTGTGTTGTGGCTGTGATCGCTCAAGGCTGATATTGCGTAGTTAAACATGCTGTTTGACTGGAGAGGCATTCCCCCGTCGCTTACCCCGTCCACAATTAAGAATTGTTATGTGATTTGTTACTTAATTGCTTAAAAACTGAAACGTAATCAGCCAATGCAATCAAAGAAGATCAGCGCGTATTAATAAGGAATACTTACACTCATTTCAACTCTATCATTAGACACGACTTTGTGTTTTAACTACTCAAATCAAAATTATTTACGGAAAGTTAAATTTAACATTTACTATACATTTCGGATAGCTTATGGTTGTATGAAAACGTCGAAATTCACCTCTGAAAAACTCCTACCCCATGCATAATATAACGTTATTGAAGAATTTTCGTAATTGTAGGATTCTATAGCAGAAGAATATTCGGGAAGGCACAAGTTTGAAATTGTGCACTAAGTCAGTGCCCGTACTGGAAGTTTTGGTCAGCACTCAACATCGAAGTGTTTAGTGCTGAGCGGTGACTTCGTGTGAGTACGGAGCGGCGCCGGAATGTAGGGTCGGGGAAACCTGAGATCCCTGAGAAAACTGCCGACCAGTGGCATAGTTTGGCACGATTTCCATTTACGAAAATCCAGGGACCGACTCCGTCGGGATTCGAAACCGGATCGCCTTGGTAGGAGCCGAGTAGACTGACCACTAGGCCACCGCGGCCCTCCCGTACTGGACACATGGTTACTTTGGGCAAGTTGTAATAAAGAAGTCGTGTACACTGAAAGTTGATGACCAGAATGGTACTTTTGTACAATGTGTAGTATAAATAGTATCGTACGACGTGTGTTGAACAACGCTGTACAGCCGTGTGTATAGGATAGGTGCACAGTAGGCTGCGTAAGTGAGAAACACTAAACAATTGCTCTTACATCCAACAGCTATGGGAACCTGTCTTACACAAATGGTGCAATTGGCACCACATTGTTCTCTATGCTTTGTAAGACACGACTTTTAACAGTTCATTAACACAAAAAATACTTTTCCAGGTGTAAGTACATTGGGATTGTGGCATTGAAAGATACCTGCAGTGAGAGTAAACGATTCAGTAAAAATACCGCAAACAAACGTCATTGTAGTCCTATGTCTTCTTAGAAAACCAAAAGTGAGCCAAGGAAAGCAACACAGAAAAAAATAGGGAACAGGCTCTAATCAACACATCCATGTATAATACATTACAACAAATTATTTTAAAAAATATTTTAAAATACCAAGTTAAATCGTGTTTTATGTGTTTTTATACAATTTCTCTTGGAACATTTTATGATTTATTTTTTATGTATGTGCCGACTACAACCTGTTCGGCTCGTTTCTTCCTTTAACATACCGCTTTTTTATTACACTATTGGTCCAAAGAAACTAGGCTAAAGTTTTAGTTTTACATCGAATTAAGTATCGCATAACAGGTTGATGTATGTGCATATATGTACAGAACTACTACGTTTTTGAATGAAATGTGCTCTTTTGTGATGTAAATAATAGTAGGCATGTAACTCGCAGACTACTGCTCTGGGCGACAAGGAAGAATGAAGATATTCTTCTATGTCTCGCAGCAATAGTGCTGGAGACAGTGTGCCTGCTCAGAGTCACAAGGAAGCTGCCCCTATCATCTAAGAATATATTTGTTTAAGAACAGATCAGTATAATTTAATTTTGACATGCTCTTATTGCTAACTACGAAATCTAAAAATGTTTTTTCTCGTAATATTATGATTAAATTAATTGCTTAAAACTAAGCAGCGATTACTTTAAACATGAAATAGCAATATTTTCTTTGCTATACCTTTATTGCAGAGGTTTGTGTACCCCCTTACCAAAAATACTATTTTTACTGACACTGGATATGTCCATGCACACTTCATAGAGCTCGTGTTTTCTGTATTGCTGGTTTACTGCAATAACTACTAGCGAAATAAATTAGCGAAGGGTTAGTTTACAAGAGAACCAACACTAACCTCTAGTCACATGTGAATGTGTCACTTGCAATGCGATAGCAATTGTTTGTTTGACTGGAGCAGCGACGTCCTGTATTTCTACCACGCTTCGTAAAATATACGTTTGAAAGCTTCGGAAAAAATACGGTAATCTCTGTTTTCCTTCGACAACCACCGTCTACTTTAGTTACATGTGACAGGCAAGCGCTGATGCCACTCTGATGCCCGACTTACACAACCTTTGCATACAGTCTATTCACTTTACATTTAGCACTCACCTACACTTATAATATCCAAAAACTATATTTTATTGGGGCAAAATATGTTAAGTTACGAGAGTAATGAAACATTTGCATTGAATTTTAGTTTTAAGGAAGTTTTCGTGTTAAAGTATTAAAGACGACTGCAAAAATGGCCGAAAGTAGTGCTCACGTTATCCTGCACAGTCAATACAACACCGTGTTTTTCCTTGCCTACATTATCAGTAGTTCACCGTTATTCTGGAACTTTCACTGGAGGTCTATGTCGACAGAAAGTTGAAAGTGTATGAATTTGATAAATATCAAGGGTCTATACTAATCATAGTTTTATCTTTTTCGGTTATCTGATAACGTGACGCAGAGTTCAGACTTTATAAAAATGCCTCATTGATAATTTAAATTTTATGATGCGAACCTAGCCTGGGTTTGAATTAACTGAGAATAAAGTTGTCTGGATCTTAACACCTCAAAGTAATTAAAATTGGTTTGTATCAGACTGAAAACAAAGTAAAGTGTAAAATTGTGCACGGGAGAAAATTCGCTCAAAAGTACGGATTTTTGACTCGCATTAGTTATGTTTATACGATAGTGCGCACGAACTAATAATACGCATCATGGTAGTACACGTATATGCGTTTTATAATAGGATTTAATTGTATTTCAACGTGCAAATTAAAACATTATAAAATCCTCTTAACAAGCACAATGATCAACAGTAAATACAGGATGAAAATAAATATGTTATAAGACTCAGTGGTAGGTGAATGGACACAATGTGATCATATTCTGCCACAACACTCGTCTTCAGAGTCACATAGTTTACATGCTAGACCCTCAGTGAAGGGAAGAGGCGTGTATGTAGTTAAACATCTGGTTGACGTTGTGTTAACCAGCGCAGATGACACATTCAGTAGTTAATATTACTGCCGGAAATCTTCTCAACAGTTCAACAAATCATGGTGCATACGATGTTCTGACGTCGAATGTAGGTATTTTGAGCGCATTTAGTGATACATAACATCGACCAGTCGCTGAACATTAGCGTGAAGTGAGATGAACGTGTGCTACTTGTGCGAGCAGGACCTAGACAGAGATATATACAGAGACAGAGAGAGGCGGGTCATGTCCAGGTAACGGAGCCGGAGAAAGTGTTTCTGGCGCAATGTCCGGTCTCTCTGGAGATATGTTGCACATCTATACTACATGTAGGTATTTTGAGCGCATTTAGTTCACGTGTTTCATTTATTTTTAATGCATTCATTGCTGGTTTCCTTTTAAACGACTTTCTTCCTAATTTTCATAATGTGCACAGCGTGAGCTCTCTCTACTGCCTAGCACGTAGACTGAGTGTTTCTGGACATGGGAATAATTACTAAATATGATCACGTGACGCCCATTTTAACATGGATTCTTGTAACGTTTATTTCATTAAATTTACTCTAGTACATTATTAGGGTTAACTGTGTGTTTATGTGTTTATTAGTCACACGGCGATGTTTCAGTATATGAATGCTCTAGCAACAAATTGTAAGCTATGCCTCAAAATTACTCGCTTCACTGCGAAGAGTCTACAGGCATTTTCACTTAACATGTCTTCGTGTAAGCCAACACTCTTGGTAGAGTCATTAGCTATATTTGAGTGTCGAAAACTTGGCGTGCGCTGCATTTCGTCAGGCTTTATCTGCTTACTGCCGTTGGTTCAATGCGTATGAACTGTGAGTAACAATGAATGTGATCCCAAGTGGATTACTATTATTAGAGATAATTTATCATGTGTATTTTATTATTAGGGCTCCACGTGTGCAAACAAAATACCGTCACCTGACCTGCGCGTTAGAGGCTTACAAGTGACGGAGCTATAAGGGTGACGTTGAAGCGCGCATCAAATGGCGCATCGCCCCAACGCAACGAGTCAAGCACTGAACTAACGTGCAAAGTTCCCGCTGATACATTTACTAATGGACTTGAAGCGGTGACCATATAATATTGTACTGGTGGAAAGTCTGTCGCAAAGTTCAGTGCACGTCGCAATCTGCGTTTCACATGCATACTGTTAGTACATTTAGAACAACGGCAGTTTGAAAAGCCAATATTTAAATACATATTGGCGGTTTAAACGAGCGTGGTGTTTTAACAACAACATTCTGTTCTTACCCGAAGTGAACTTCGTTTCAAACATTGGCACAATGGTCACATGTGGAGTAGGTTCGTAAGAGAACGTATTTACTAACACACTGCAACATATTTGAAACTCGTGGTAAGCGGCACCCTTAAGGTATATTTACAGATAGTTTCATTTTGCTGCAGCAATGTCGAATACATTTTAAAAAATAATTAAACGGTGTTATGTACCAATTGACTTATCAGTAAAATATGCTATAACGTTTTGCATATTCCATATAGACTTACAAATGAATTTACAGTCCTTTAAAGTCTAAATTCTTTATAAGAACAGGATATAGGACTAAATACTTATTGTAGAACGGATTCCAAGGTGAAGGATAGTTTATTCATAACTGGCGCAGATTCTGGTGATACATAACATCGACCAGTCGCTGAACATTAGCGTGAAGTGAGATGAACGTGTGCTACTTGTGCGAGCAGGACCTAGACAGAGATATATACAGAGACAGAGAGAGGCGGGTCATGTCCAGGTAACGGAGCCGGAGAAAGTGTTTCTGGCGCAATGTCCGGTCTCTGGAGATATGTTGCACATCTACACTACATGTTGTCTGTGTGTCACAACTCTGCGCTGATACGCACGTAACATGGACGCTACGTCGCCATCTGCCGAGAGTTGAGCTGACCGACCATCTGCGACGACGTATTGTTAGCGCTGAGGCCTTTAAGGGTGTTCAAGCACGATAAAATCGTAGTCTTATATTTTTATGAAATAGTGTTAGTTTTATAGACAATACTTATGTGTACAGTTCTCTCTTACAAAACTATTTTTGCTCTCATTGTTTTCTCAGAACGGTGCGTCAAAGCCAAATTTTGCATGTTCTGCTGCCATGCAAATAGTTAAACCAATTGACTTACTTAAGTTAAAATAATTCACAATGAAATAATATGCAATGGGCTACGCAATAAAACATTAAAAAATATCCCATGAATTTTTTTATTTTTGTATTTAAAGAAAATGTTGGATTTGCAATTCTTTTCTGTAATTTTGCGATTTTTTTAAAATCCCTATTATTACATTGTTGGTTAAAAATGTTTATTGCAGAGCTCATGTGATGTTAGTTCACAGTATATTATTTCATTAAAGTAGATCAATTAGTTTCCCCTATTTGCATGGCAGCGTAACAAGCAAATTTTGACTTTGACGCACCGTTATGAGAAAATTATGAGAGCTAAAATTGTTTTGTAAGAGGAAAATGTACTCACAAGTATCGTCTATAAAACTAACACTACTAGATAAAAAAAAACAAAATTATGATCCTATCGCTCTTGGAACATCCTTAAGGACGACCCAGGCATGCACATTAACACTCATCCTGGCTTCAAAGCGCATGTCACTGATGCAGCGTGTAGTCTCCTCGCTATGGATGTGCTGGGTATTAGGAGGGGGGGGGTGTTGGAACTCATCCCAAAAATGTTTAGGGTAAGGAAGTCTCCCCCCCCCCCCCCCCCAAGAGAAAACATTGGAAATTTTTGCTTTTATAGTAATAATAGTATAGCACTAGGATATATATATATATATATATATATATATATATATATATATATATATATATACACACACATACAAATATACATGTTCCGGCCAATAAGGAAAAACATTGCCTCTGACGTACTCTAAAACACTTTCCTAACCACAGCAAAATGTTGGTTTAAATATCTGTCGTGATTGGGTAAAAGTTTGTGTCTCTAAATTTGAAAATAAGAGAAAAAAATTGAGGTAGGTATAGGAGAAATTAGTACATGTTATTTCCTACTATCGGTAAAAGATTTAACTGGAATTGTTAAAGGAAATGAAGCAATTTAATTTGCTTTTTGGTATATTCCATTGTACTTCGTATGTCTCCAAACTTTTTTATTTAAAAAACCACACCATGATTTGACTTATCTCACGTCACCCAAACATTATAGACATGAACCACTGCAAGTGGACTTTGCCGAAAAGAAAGTTTTTGTTTGAAAGTTACAGTAATGGTAACAAAATATTGTGTTATTACTTAAAAATAGTTTATTTGAAATATCTTAGGTAAAAATGGGTTGCAGTATTCTGTCATAAGATACATGTAAAAAATGTATCATCTTTTCTACAGAGAAATATATACAATTATCATAGAAAATAACATAGGTTTCCCACATTTAGTTTGCTGCAAAGCAAGATTTATTTCCGTTCATATTTAGACAGTTTGTTGTAGCAATGTAGAGTGCGATGTGGGTGTGTTTCTTGCTTATATCTCTGGTCCATGATGCCGTAGCTAAAGTATCGCAGGGATACAAATATACCCGTCAGCCCATTTAAATAAACACGTAGTATCATAAATATTGTCGTCCCCTGGTAGCACTTTTAATGCACCTTACCTTGCCAGGAAATGATGACCGGACATTTATATAGCCTGTAAGTCTCTAAATATTGGAGACATATCGAAAATTAAGTAAAATTTCATATGTTTATAACAGCTTGAGCTTAAATTTTATTGTTTTAAGAATATTTGAAGTTCCTATGGCACAATCAAACGTCAGTACAATTAAATTTGATTTCATGTGGTTAAAATAACAGTAAAATAAAAATAATTTTGTTAGGTCAAAATGTGTAAGATTTTTTCGTTCGCATTTCAAATAAAATAATATGGTTTACGTTTTGAATACAAATATTATTATTTTTTAGAATGTTTCGTGTAGCATTTTAATTCAGCTCTCTTGCCTGCCCAATAAGTAAGAACATAGTGGAAATCATGAGTTTAACCTATCGGAGTACAGTTCGGAATTTCCATGATTCCATTCGCATTTCATTCAAAAACCACCATATTTATTTAACCTGTAAAATACACAGAAAACGAGGCATTCTTAAAGAAAGTAAATTTATTTTGCCATGTTATATAAGCATTTGATTGTAAATGCTAGAAGAACCTCGTTTATATGCCTCACAGTGGTTATTTCCTCATTATCTTATTAAATGTTTTTAACAATAGTCCTCGGTATAAACAATACAGCGAAACAAAATACAATATTTCAAGTACCTTCATATTGGCTGAACTTAGGCAATAATCTCGCTGTTGTGTTTGCGACTCTACTGCTTATTTCTTGTGTCTGCTTTACTCTGCTTTAGTTTTTATTTGTTTAAACCCCTTTATTCAGTAGCATATCTTGTGGTGTGTCAAACACGAGGCATAAGGTCAGCATTACGATGACTTCACTGTCACTTATCACTTGTCACTTTCTCTATTTGCGTGCCACGTTATGATCCTCCACGTAAGCCGTAATAATACAGTGAAAATTGTTGGGAAAGAAGTCGTCGAGTACACTGCGTGTCAGCTTAGATGACGAGTGGCAGCTGCTGAGTGAAGGGCACAGTCAAGGAATTCAAGCAGCACGCCTCTGTAAGAACACCTAGTAGCCTATAAATACAGGAATGTAATCAACCTATGTATATTAGCCATTCCTATGTAACACATTCCAGCTCGTTACCTGCCAACTTAACAAGGCGCGTACTATACAGCCAAAGATAACATGACACAGCAGAAGACAATAAATCTTTCGAGAACGGATTGGCCGAGAAATTCACGTGCTCTTCCTTCACGTATCACTTTAACATAAAAGCCTTGATATTGGCAAACTTTTCGTTACGCGAAAGTGAACCGTTACTTGAAAGTGAATGTAAGTATAAAACGACGCGATCGAGGTAGATATTTCTTACACTTGAACGCTCTTAAGTCTCATAGTTACAGTAGAGCAATGGAAGAACTTCAATATTGCACGTAAGAGCATCGAGAAATATAAGATGCGTGTATCGACGTCACCCATATCAAGTCTCTGTGATGGCAACGCACAAAACAGCTGTCAGTATGCGGCGTTCTTTTAAAACTAGGCCTATAGTATAAGAATACTTAAATATGTTTATAAACACGTTGCTGTGCATAGAATAATGTCTGTTGATTGTATTTAAAAAAAAGCGCATTGCCATGAATATGTTAATTTTGAGGAAAGTTGGAATATACATACTTAATGTATTAGTTGTACAGCTATTTTTATTCTAAATACTGAGATAAATATTCAAATTAGCCTGAAAGGGGATATACAACCAGCCGTATTTACGAACACACTGCAACGCATTTTAGCGCGTGATAGGTGACACCCTTAAGAAAGCCGTACTTCTTGTTTGAGGTGTAGACGTTAGGGAACAATAAGGGCTATAATGGCTGGTCCTTCAAGTATTCCGTCGCGAATACACTCGACTAGCGTGCAAGGCTCTTTGTTGTTGGGTTCACGGTAGTCGAGGGGTCAGACCTCCAGCCTCCCACTAAGACGATCCGGGTTCGATTCCCGGCGGGGTTGGTCCCTGGATTTTCGCGTGTGGGAGTCGAGCCGAACGATGCCGCTGGTCGGCAGGTTTTCTCGGGGATCTCCCGCTTTCCCCCGCCCATGCATTCCGGCGCTGCTCCATACTCACCTCATGTCATTCTTTACCTACGGTGAAGACCTCGATGTTGAACGCTGACCAAAATACCTCGCTCACTCTTTGCTGTACTAGCCTACTTCTAGCGGTAACGATTTCGCTGGAGGAAAAACTAGTAGTAAAGTTCATTAAAATGTTTTGTATTTTAGCGTAGCTTGTATATATATATATATATATATATATATATATATATATATATATATATATATATATATATATATATATATATAATATTAAAAATTCACGCTGGCTAGAAGCGCTATTAAAGCATTTAATTGTAGATAAAAACTGATGTAAGCTTATTCCAAAATGCAATATACAAATTACATATATATTACATTTTGGGATAAGCTTACATCAGTTTTTATCTACAATTGAATGCTTTAATAGCGCTTCTAGCCAGCGTGAATTGTTAAGTGTTATTCTTGCCTTTTGACAGTTTTAGTAGTTTACTACATACTTGGTTTTCTTACGGTTGTTTGGATGCCTCTTTTCCACAATTATATAAATTTATTTTTAAGCGTTCCCTAGGTACTACAAATAATGTATTATTTCTGAGAAATTTCATCTAAAGGCGTTCAAAAGGGGAGGAAATCATAATTGTATATTTGTATGAAACAGTGTTAGTTTTGTATTCGTTACTTCGAAGTACGTTATCCTCTTATAATAAACTAAGCTCAGCCAGGTTTCCCACAACGGCATTTCATACTCAACATTTGCATGCTTTTAGTACATACGCTCCCGAAAACAAATTAACATAACGTATTGAAATAATTCACAGTGAAAGTACATGTCACGGGTTAGTGATTTAAGTATATAAAAACCCAATACTAAATATTTTTGTATTAAAAATTCTAAAAAAAGACAACAATTTCTTCAAATTTCAGATATTTTTAAGAAATTCAAAACGTTGTTTGAATTGTTTCTTATATGCGTAAAGCCCTAACCAGTGACATGAACTTTTACTGTGAATTATTTTGTTTCGTTATGTTGATTGGTTTTTGGGTGTGTGTGAACTAAAAACATTGCAAATTTTGACTTTGAAATGATATTATGGGAAAACTGGCTGAGCTAAAGTTTTTTGTATGAGAATATAACGTACTCTAATGTAACGTCTACAAAACATGTATGAAAATATGGTTGTTTCCCTTGGGACGCCCGCAAGGCGGCAGTCTGATGAAGGGCATGTTTGTGAGTGTGAGGCGAACATCGGCGAGGTTCTAGTAGCAACGTCGGCCGCACATGTATTGTGATATCGCCTCTACGCCTGATGACGTAAACGTCGGCACAAGGTCCCCGCCATAACGTTTCAACTGAGGGACTCTTAAGTGGTGAGCCTACATTTTATAGAGCCTGGCACTGTAGTGAAGACTAACGTACTTTTTGATCTCAATTTCGAACAAATCCGGTATATTTGTCTTGAGAAACAACCGTCTGGAAAAGGCGATTTTAGCCAAGTTTGAGGGCATTAAAATAATTATTCCAATGTGCGTGATGTCTTAAATACCATATGCACAAGTACTCTGAAGTGTTATTTTATTTCTTAATACACATTGTGGACTCATGTTTGCTAATCTTACAGAAAAATCGTAACTTCGAACTACGTGCCAGGCGGTCGCCCTAATGCAAATATTTCCGACTGTGTCTGCAGGTGACATTGAGCCAGTGACAGATCACGTGTTACATCACATGTCTCGACAAGAAGACGCGCCGTAGAATGACGGGTTGTTACTCCTGCCGTAGTCTGAAGAACGCGCGGTTGACTTTCTTCGACGATTGTCTTTTTATTAAAATACGTCGTATGTTTTGTCTGTAAGTGCAAGTGATGATGAATAAAATATGTAGGATATTTTTGTCATAGTTATGATGACTATGGGGAGGAAGCTGCAATGATGCACTGGTGTCGTCTTGAAGGTCACAGATGTTGTCGACATGCACGTGCAACCACAACACATCTCAGTATCATTACTAACAGCCCCGCCTACTTTATTCATTACACAAGGGAGACGAGACACAGCTTGAGATACAACCATGTCTTGCTGGGCGTGTCCATCAGTCTTCCAGTGTTCCCAACCTGACCTTTACAAGTCTTGTACATTACTACGATTACTTTTCCTCACAAAACCAATTACTGTGCATTAAATCTGCACATCTACGAAAATAACACACACTTCAACGTTTTTTATTCCACGCACTTACTAGAAACACAATTTCCGGCTTGCCACAAGATGGCTATAAGCAATATTTTTGATCTGGCGTATGAGGAACAATATCAACAGGATTCGAAAACCCCAAATATAGAAGCGCAGTTTGGACTGCAGCGACACGGTATTGTTTGATAATCTCGAATGAGAGGCCAGTGGGAGAGTGGACTTTACGTCGCTTAAATGTTGCCTACGTTTCACGTGGCAGATTTTATAAAACCGAGTTACTGTATACAGAGATTGGAGCATATAAGCCTGCAGGTAACTTAGTGACTTTCATAAACACCTGCAACATAGGCAGTTCGGTAGCCACATGTGTACTGCATGTTGTGGTGTATGGATGCTGACTGACGTCTAGTGGATATACATACACACGTACATACACGCATTGTATATTCCTTGAAATACTGTGATGTGTGACCATGCCCTCGTTCAGCTGTTGTGGGGGACATTTCTGGAATAATGCGATTTCACACAACGTAGCAGTTTTCGAATTTAATTTATAATATTTCTTCGTATGCAGAACGTCTCTCTGTTGTATGTCGGCAAACTGAACCGATTCCCGTTCATTTTCATGTGAAATATGGGTATGTTTACGCTTTCTGTATATACTTTCTTGGTATTTTCGTTTCCAGTTAATTTTTTGCGGGATTGCAAGTTAAACTGTTGTATTTAGGAATAAAAGGTTTCAGAAAAGTGCAAAAATTACGTGTTCCTTATATGTTTTAAATTTTAGCGTCTTCCGCATAATATACCACTAGCTACAAGAAACCATGGAAACTAAAACAATGAACTATTATATATACGTATATTTATATATACATGCATGCATACATATATATGTACATGCATGCATTCATATATACGTACATGCATGCATACGTATATACATGAATAGATACATACATGAATACACACGTACATACATGAAAATACATACTAGCATGCATACATACATACAATCATACGTACGTACATACACACATACATATTCGAATATATAATACATTCCAACATTACATCACATGACATCAAGGTCAGTTGGCTTCGCGCCTCGTCGACAGCGGTTAGACATTAGAGGCTCTGACACACAACTAGAACACAATGACAGTTACAGGTAAATACGTCAACCATGACCTTTGTTAAGGAACCATCGCAGGATTCGCCTGGAGCGCTATATTTCGGTAAACCACACAAAGTATATTTCAGGATGGCCGGAGCCAGGGTCCTCCCGAACGCGAGTACTGCATGTTACCGTTGTGCCACTTTACTCTGTTTACCTCTCACGAGTGATTTATATATTAATTTCCTCCCAGCTAGTATATTGTGTCGCAAGTTTCGTACAGAGGTGTAGTGTATGACACACGCAGGGGAAAATAACTGCTGGGCCACTCGCTTCCTAACAGAATATTCGGTTTCGAATACCGGACAGGGTTGGTCTACATTGGGGCCGATTAAATATCGCTATTCAGTGGTTCAGAGTAAAACGTTGCACCTGCACTCAGTTGCAAGGATGTAAAATACGCAAACATAGGGGTGCAATTGTTCACGTGACAGACGCTAAATGCCTGGAATGGCTTGGCGCAAGTCAAATTCCATTGATCACGCATGCGTAGTGAACAAACTTCGCGTGTGTAAAGTAAATGAATAGATATGTGAACCATCATTACGTAAATGTCTTTATCTGAGGACGTAAATTGTTGACATTCTTCCGTCTGCTTTTCAGCTGTATAAAGTTACGAAATAACGTAAAAGTACCAAAGTGAAATTATTTTAATTTGAAATAGGAATTTTGTATTGCGTTTCTCGTTGTACCATAATAAGATGGGCGGAATATTATTTTAGTTTACAGTATTTTGCGATATTCTTAATGCACCATTTGTATTGAAAAACACTACATTTACTGTATGCCCAAATCACACCTACCTCAGTGAAAATTGAAATTAAATAAGTCTACATGTGTATAAACATAATTAATCCGAGAATATAAAATACATTAAATAAGCGCTTTCTTGTTGTAAGAGAAAATTATAGTCTAATTTACTTTTGATTCCCTTTACGACTTATTCCACGTGCATTGGTAACACATTGGTACTGAGTTACTTAAGGTATCAGACGAATAACCGAATTCCCCTTTTTAATGATTTACGACTCACTGAATGACTAAGGCCAAGTACATATTTTTCCACATATTATCAACTAATTATTCATAAATATTATGTCACACGAGTTACAAAACTTACGAGAAATTGAAACAGCAAATTACTTCATTCAACACCAGTACAAAAATTAAATGAAAACACTATTTTTGCTCTCGTTACGTCACCCACCAATCATTTACTAAGCCAATGTTTTTATGTTGATGAAATAAATTCTGTGAAAGCTGTACAGGTACGCGTTATTTTGGCAGAAACAGCGCTGAAACATTTTACTTTCGTTACATACACTGCTGCTTTCCTTAAATACAGCGTGGAATTATTCACGAACATTGACATTTAATAATATAAACGAATATACTTTCTAACATTTTTACCTACAACACGTATGAAAACAACCATGCAATTTATGTTTGTACCGATAACTTTGTGAAAATGTTCCTTTGTAACTTATAAACATATACAATTCCTTCGTTCTCGAACATGCTCGAAAAAGACTTCTCAATTGATGAATCAAAAAACTTTACAGAAATATTCCATTAAATGTCAATGAAATTTTCACACAAATTCAGGAAAGGGGTCCAAACAACCTTCCAGATGAATATATCATTCAATAAAAAAAGCGTTGAAATCGGTTCATTCTTTTGGGAGCTACGAAGCCACAAACATATACGCAGGCAGACATACCCCAAACTTGTATCACCCCCCTTTTTCGTCGGGAGTTAAATACAGATTATTTTGGCTATGAGGAATAATTTATGGATATTTGGAAGTAATATCTGCATGCATAAATAATGGTTGACTGGCCACGATACTACTATTTGGGAATGTACATGGTGTTCAAATTATCTTGTTGGATAGGGTGATGGAATGACGGAATCTCCGAGCGTGAATATGTCCCGCCTCCCTCCGACTCATATTTCCCGTGTTATTTAATTATGGCAATGACTAAAAGCGCAGACGTTGCACAGTTTTCTTTGCGCTGCTCTGAGACTATTCCGTCTCCTCCTCTCGCCCTGCATGCCATTGGTCAGAGGGTTTTCTCTGATATATCATATTTTACAACCCTCCCTAACACCACCTCAGGTCAACCACTGAACTATACATACATCATGTCATCCCTCACCAGCTCTGAAACACTCGTTGTTAAATGACTGAGTAAAATGTCTTCACTTCACTAACCTTCTGTTTTATTTGTCGCCCACCTGTGCATGTTCAGCGCGTTCATAACGAGTTATTGTGAGCTGAGTATTTGAAATAGACAGATCATATATAAGTAAAGGGTAAATAAGGCAGGTACTGAGACAAACCGAAATATAAGGTGAATATAGTATTCGACATAACCAAGAACTCTGTAGTGACACAGATAAACTCACAGACGTTGACAGGCAGAGACATCTTACCTTTCATGATCACATATCAAGGAGGAACATCACACGGTTGACTAAACACCTTCTCACTTATAGGGAACATAAGTTGAAACCAAGACAACCTTGGCTAATAGAAACAAAGGATTTGAAGAACATGGAATAACGCCAAATTTCATCAAAACAGGATACACCTTAGGAAGATTATTGAAACAAACGGGTTTCAGAACAAACCATCTCGTAAAAATACAGGAGTCAATTTGACGGAGGAGAAGAAGGAACAACGTAGTCTATAAATGCGTGTCTATAGAACAAACATCAAAGCCCGCTTCAAGTAATACAATTTAACGTCGTGGTTCATTTTTGGCCTATTCTAAAATACCGTATAAATACAATTATAGTCCATTTGACAATGAGGAAACCGAAGTATACTTTATGTTTTTTTTTCAGCTCTAACATCACAATCACTTTGGCCAGGGTAACATTATTTGTCTTACAAGTACAGCTGTAACTGTAATATAATTATATGATGAGCCTGCAGTTGATGATGTCGATGTTGCTGTGTTATGTTCCGCTGTTGGGAAGTACTCGAGTTTGTATGTGCATCGCTCTAATCACATTCCCAGCTACTTTCTTCTCAGACGTTATTGGTACTTACACTACGAGCATCGCCAAGTGGCTCAGACCGAAACAATGGGGAAAATGTTGAAGAAATTAGGATGACTTATTTTACGTTCGGAAGTTGTTTATTCTTTTATTCTAGTATGTTATTCGAGAGAGTAGTCAATACGTTTAAAAACGGCTCTACACCTCATTTTTTAATAAGGCGTTATTGAACTGGAAAACTAAATTATGTTATATTTAAATATTTTAAAGAGGGCACGGTACACAATGCATTGTTAAAGCATCAGTTTAAAAGTGTACGTTACTCGAAGTCAATTCGAAAAAAAACATCAATCAGATATGTATTGACATTGCCAGACTAGTCTAGTAACAACGCTGAAAACATGGTAAATATCCGTGCCCCATACTCTGTAGAGATTAAAATCTTTCAATATTATTTAGGAAGTTTTTTTCACAGTGTGTGTATTAGGTCTCTGAAATGTGTAAGACGAACGGATCTCAAGACGTTAGATGTACGATGTTATCATAATCCTATCTAAGAATAGTTGCAGATGTGAGCGTACGATATTGAAACAAATTGTTTCAGATATTTTTTAGCGAAAATTAGGTGTCCCTACTTATCACGTAAAGAAAGCTACTTTGTATATGAATTTACTAATAAATTATGACCATGTAATAGCCACCTACATACCTCCTAGCTTTGTTACATAATATATCGGTTTACATATTACGATATTTGATAGTACTCACTCATTTCATCACCCTCTTTGATTTTTAGTGAAAATGTTCAACTCATTACTATTATTATTACACAGCCCGTCGCAAAGAGTAACAGGATAATAATTCTTAAAATTCAGAAATGAGCACCTATATCGAAGAGACAAACAGAGCAAAATTATAAGGAATATAAAGTACGGCGGAAAATAAGTAACTTGAAAAACAAAAAGACAAAATAGATCAAATATATGAAACACAAAAGTACTACTCTAGCCTAGTTCCCGAAACGTCGCTTTTCTGTTAATGTCTGGAAATCTACTGTGTTTTGTTTCTCCCCATCTTTGTATCGTAAGTTTTGTGTTTCATATATTTTATCTGTTTGTCTTTTGCCCATAGCAGGCTTCGTTCCTATGTTGTCTGCCTTGATAGTTTTAGGATTTTATTTTTTTTTTTCTTATTTTTCTTATTTTGCAGTTGTTATTGTATTTGACCTGATTACATTTAAGAAATTTCAGGTTGTAGTGGCTATGTTCCCTGTTGACTAAAGTATACTCTGCTTATTTCTGTTTTTCCATTATCATTAGTTTTCTTTGACAGTCGTCTATATCTCAATGGAGTATGTTCAAGAAACTTCATCCAGTCATGCACTTCCATTGTACAACACTTCAAAGCTCATGCTTAGACGAAACTGCGTCATATACAAACATAAATCAATCTATTTAATATTAATGCAGTACGAAAGCTACACAAATAAGAGCTTGGCCGAACTTGTTATTTAAATTGCCGTGCTAGGTAATATCAAACATTTAGTGCAGATTCAAGATCCCGATAACACAAAACAATGTTCGAGGCGTATTGATTGAATATCACTGATTTCAAAATATCCAGGAAAAAATATTTTAAAAATATGATTTTCAAGGGGTAATTTGTCCTGTAATGCAGCTAATGTCATATTTAATTTTTACGTATTTTCTTTTTATTTTCTCGAAGTATCACCTCCTAGAATTTGCTAGTAGTTTTTAGAAACATGTAGTAGGCTATATTATTATGCTGGCGTAAATGAGTTCTAGTTCATACAGCTTTTTACCTTGTAAATAATTTTAACGTTAGGTAGTTATAATTACTTTTTATAAAACGTTAAATTTTCGATTATGTGAGTGATATAGATGCTTTACAGTTGTTGTTTGACAAGAAATTGGGAGCTCTAACTGCGTACGTCAACTATTCTTTGTAACATTAGCACGTTAACGTTATTCAAAACTATGCCGACAAACAAAAAAATTACACTTTATATATTTGCGTTAATAGTAGTGAGGTGGAATATGTTTCAGATTAATCCTCTGTAGCTATCAAACCTTCATTGTACCGAGTTGTTTTTTAAGTCGAAGGGATGATCATTGATGTAGCTTTGACCGTACGGATTATTGTCATTACTTTCACTTCGATAGTATACAAAAATCTAAAATGTTATTTAATTTTTTTAAAATCTTGTACAGTGTTGTTTAAAATGGAAAATGTTTCTAAAATCTTTGGAGGTCCACATAATGTCGATAATTTTTTTTATTTCAGAAAATATATTTTTTTATTCACAGACTCTTATGTTGTATTTTGTAACTGCCAGTAATTTTGTGCATAGCCTAAATTACTCGCAATATAAATATGAAGTAATTCTTATGTTGGACAATCTAAGAATTTACAACAAGAAGAACAACTATACATAGGCACTCTAAGCGTGTTCAAGTAGTGCTAAGTTGTCCTCTGAATAACTAATTTGGTAGATTAGTGAAGCATGATATTATGTTTCTGTTTTTATGTAGAACGCCTATTCAAGTAATGGCAAGGGCAGTTGCCTCGTGATTTACGTCCTTCGAAATATAACGTTCGTAAAAATATAGCTTGTTTCGTACAACTTTTTTTTTATAACAATTAGTGACTAATTGTGAATTTACAACACCTCTACTGCAAGGTAAACGTTCAAATTTTTTTTTCATTTTTCATTGAAGGATCCTTGTTTTCACTTATTGTAACAAAACGGAACTAAATAACGGTTTTGTAGAACAGTAATCAAAACTTTTTTCTCGGTTAAATTTTTAAAATTTTCGCTCGCTGGAGATTTGTATTTACGATGACCTAAACATTTTTTTTGTAACGAAACAGTTGCGCATTCAGACGGCACAAAAACCACCGGCAGTGGCACTTTTTCTTTCCAAGCTGCGGTAAACGCCTGACCTTGGGTTTTTGTCCGGGCCAGTTCGCACAGGTTGGTATTTTTTGGCCGAGGTCAGGCAGACTTATGAGTTTATCCCCTCCACCTTCAAGTGGTCTAGGTGAAGGAAACTCGTCGCTTTATAGTGCTTTCAAATGTAGGCAAGGTTGCGGTTACACGTGTTCCAAGAACAAAACTTATGTTTGCGACTGTACTTGTAACGGTGCAACGACCGTTAACCCCTATGAAGAGGTCGTGGTGTACGCCTCTCACGGTTCAGTGAGCATTTGTCAAAATCCTGATTAATTTTTATTTTCATTCAGTTTGTATACTTCCGCTAAACGTAATTATGTTACCTACGTCCAGTTATACCAGACATCAGTACAGGACATGCCAAGTCTTTATTACTGTAAAACATTGTGACATAAGCACCAGCGGTACCTAGGGTTCGAAAATGTCGTGAAATTAACCCTTTTGAACGTTGTCCAATAGCTTCTTCATTTTTCATCCCTGTTGTAAAGTGTTTAACATAGAAAATATATATACAAAACTCTCCCCCACATGAGGTAAAGTGATAGTTCTGCATGTAATGCTACTACTGTATATAATATAAAATTATTGAACATTCTTGCATTGAACATATGATTTCGTATCTACAAAAGCAAATTTCTCAACGAAACTGGAGATGATAAAACACATAAAAAAGTCACACTTCATCAAACCAGTTTGATCAAGCAGAGAATACACTGAGTTACTTAAGTATATCACGTAATATTTGATGTTCCAAAACGCAACTACAGCAACAGACAACGATCATAGTTGTAATACAAAACGTCAGAAAATGAATAGACTACAGACAGCTTAAAAGGATATATTGAGCAGACTCTACTGCCAAGAGTACATGTCAGCAGACATTCTAGAGCTTACTTGTGGTGGTTGGATTGTTCGTCACCTTCTGTGTCAGGTATTGTTTGTGTATCTCTCATGTCATCGTCACTAGTTTAAATTATTTCGTCAAACGTTAGTGGACATAGAAATCTTGCTTCCTCTATGAGGAAAATTAAATAAGTTTCTCATAACCGCACGTATATTAATTGCTTTTAAACTGTAGTGTCTATGCTTACATTAGACAACGTACTCGAAAAGATCTCTAGAATTATTTTAGAACTGTAGCGCTTAGTAGTTTGCAAGCGAGCGGAAAAATAACAAGAATATATCACTATCACTTACAAGTCTACTTTCCTCAAAGCGGGTGCAAATTACCCTGGATGTAAAAATCGTTCACGTATATCTACGAATAGAAATAATAATATTAAATTAGAGATACGATAAATGAAATATACACAAAATAACTAAGTAATATACACGAACATAGTTTGATTAAAATTATGGTAAAATTTTCTGAGATTCTGTCGTAAAGATAAAAATGGCCACTTTTGAAAGTATTACTAAAGGATGAACGAAACACACAAAAGTCCATTCAACTTAGTAGAATTTACGTGCCAAGATTAATGAAGTTAGGCAAAATATTTCCTCAAATGTGTCATAATATGCTATAATATGGCTGCCTTACTAAACTGTGAACACATGATTAACAAAATACACTACATTCAAGTCAGAATGCTAAGTAGTACTCGTGTACGAAGATAAATAAAATTCTAAAAAAAAAATATTTCCAGTGATATAACAAATTGTTCTAACTATAAAAAATTACTACCATTTGAAAATATTAATATAAAATAAAACGGATAATGCAATCAAAAGACAAGTCAAAATCCAAGCTGTATTTGTAAATTTTTCTCAGTTATGACACCAGGTAACGCTATAAAAGTGCTGCTATATTATAACATATTATATGACTGTGAAATCAAGAGAGAAAAATATTCTAGACAGAAAGACTCCTTAGATCTTTGTATTCACTATAATTATAAATTACGCATCATTTATATTATACTTCAAAATTTTAATTTGAAATGGTATTTCTTATGTATCCATTTTGCCACAACTACGCCGTTTTAATTTATGTAATTTTACTCTGTCGTTTTGTATGAAATTTTTTTATTCAAGGCGACACCAGATAATTTTTCACGAGTTCGTTTTCCTCGCTACAAATAGATCTGAATCTTAAATCAAGCGCCACGTAAAAAAACTACTGAGAGCAGATCGTGACGAAACTTTGAAATAAAACTTTTCTTTCGTGCCAAATGCCGGACGTGTCGTTTTTTACCTACAACACCTTCTTGTTTCAGCAGAGCTTGAGAAATCGCTGACAAACTTAGGACGGAACAAATGAACATTTAGCGATTGACAGCTGATTGTCAGCGAAAGTGGTCTATATTCTTACTCGGTTTACTTCGGTACCTCCCCTTCAAGAGAATCCTAGACACAAAAGACATTTTACAGTAAAATTCGTCTGCTTCAGAACCACGGCTACATTAAACTCATACATAAAATTATATTTTGAAGAGTTTTCCGTGAAGCTAAACCCAGACTTTTCGCAATTTTTATTTACAGTTCAGTAAACGGTATTTGCTATTTTTTATAATAAAAAGTTTTCACAAGTACAGCATAC
Organism: Medauroidea extradentata; assembly: GCA_003012365.1. Lineage (NCBI taxonomy): Eukaryota > Metazoa > Arthropoda > Insecta > Phasmatodea > Phasmatidae > Medauroidea > Medauroidea extradentata. The sequence continues at coordinate 7,728 of PNEQ01035299.1, read as the reverse complement.
GGCGACCAACAGTAGGGCTGTGATTCGCGAAGTGGCTAGAGTGCTTGTCTGCGTGTGTTTCCCCAGGGTTTCCGCATGTAGAAATCGTGCCGGACGATGTTAACCGTTTAAGAAAGGCAGTTTACCTCAACTGAAAGCAATAGTATGGACATGTATAACAGGTAGTACTATCTCAAGGTATACAACAAAGAAAAATCTTGCACCACTTTCTCATTCTCGCCTCAGTTGACACGCGATTGTTAGCTCATCACATCCAGATTCCACGTACATATGAAGTTGCTTTCTTCATGACTTGGTGTCAGTGAACCTCAGGCGATGGCTTTTTCCTTTCTCTGAGACACAGTCTCTGGCAGCGTAGTTGTGGAGAATGTCGTAACACTATCAGCAAGTCTGGGCTGTCCTGGGACCTTTCACTACACCTAGGTACAGCTGCGCCATCTGTATCCATCACTATGGGAGTGTTTCTGTTTAAAAGTCATATGAGGTTATTCATTTCGAAATTAGAGTTGTTTTTATGAATGTGTCATTGTTCGAGTTACCATTGAAATCAACTAAAGTGCACAATTTTGAAGGGCAACAACTTAAAATTAATATCATTACTTCATACTTATAATGTCAAAAGTCTGAAGAGAAAGTGTAAGCGTGAGACATGATTTACATAAAATTTAAAGAATTTAAAACTAAAAATTTAAGTTATAACAAGTAGGTGCACGAACTGAAACTAAAATGCTTGAAGACACACGCATAATATTCAAACTAGAATGCACAGCTACTTATAACAGAAAGTCATGCAGACCGACTGAGAACAATTTCCTCTGAATCCATACTTGAACTATTGAAGTGATGTAATATTCATTGTTCGTTTGACAATGTGTTTAACTGGGTTAGTACCTTGTTTTACTGTAGGGAGTCACCAAATTATCAACAACAATTTATTTTTTCTAAAAATTCATTTTAAAACGCAAAAGTTCACCGTTAAAAAAAATTACTTCATTACAAAAACAAATTTTACATGCTCCTAACATAAATATTTTTAGCAGAAAAAAAAAGTATCCGTAATTACATATTTGTTTAGGATAGTTGTTAACTTGTGTACATAACTTGTAATGATATTAACGTGAAGTAGTAAAAAAATTATCCTACGGTTTTTTCATAGTGGCCGGTCCAAATTAAAGTTCCACTATATTTTTATACTTCTTATCAATAAAATTAGTTTAACCTACGTAAATAAAATATTTCGCAATGAATTGTTCCTATCCTGCTGTATGGCAGAGGTCCGAGTACTGATCTCGTCTTACGACTGAGCTTCTCTCGCCTACAAAGTATGAATTACATGGTAGGAGGCAAGCACTGTGCCAGTCATGACCGGACGACTTTGCTTTTATGTAAAACACATTCGAAATTGTTTAAATATACAACCAGTTGTAAAGGTTCTAAATTATTTACCGAGCCAGGTGGCGCAACGGACACACTTTGGACTCATATTCGGGAGGACCCGCGTTCGATTCCCGGTTCCGGCAATCCTGATTGCGTTTTTCCGTGATTTGCCAGGAGGGTTACTTAACATAGGCCATGGCCGACTCCTCTCCCAGCTGCTGTCATTGTACCAAGCTGTATGTCGCCGTATATAATAACCTCGCTGTCGACGAGACGTAAAGACCACTTACCTTACCTACATGACATGATCTACTTTGTTAAAGCTGTACAGATAGAATATTGTGCCGCCTACTATATCTATCTCAAGCTGAACGTATACAACCTAGGAAAACAGATTGATCCGTTACATAAACTACAAATTAAATGCACTTACGTACAGTGTAATGTATCATGCTGCAGGTTATCATGATTATGTAAGTAACTTGTCTTATAAAACTGGGGAGGTAACTCGTCCGATAATAGAGAACTTTTCTACGTGTCGACTACCAGCTGTTTATATAGGTGTGTGGTTGGTCTTCAAGATACACTTTTATCTGGCCTATCACGTGCTGGGTTGATTATTAGGGCTTAAAGAAAAATATCTTTCAAGTTTTTCCATTTATTTATCTGACATATTAATTAAAGCGCTGCATCATGGTAGTTATATGTAATCAAATGATTACTAGTTTCGTACATAATTTCTTAAGAAGTTTAAATTTTTGGAAAATGAAAGCATTCATTGCAATATGTGAACGAACTTTGCTAAGAAAACGTTTCTTAATGCTGTATTGCGTCACACATGAAACATATTATAAAAGAATATTTAGGAATATTAATAACGGTATAATCGATCACTGGCGTTCTAGCTCACTCAAATCATAACACTAAATTTTTAAAGAGTTTCAGCGGCTTATGGAATTTATTTAAAATGTACTGAAAACGCTTAAACAAAAATTATTTAAAGATCCTTAGACATCAGCTACTGAGGAATTAATTTATTCTTAGTGAAAATTGATGAATGCGTATTACTGATGTATTACTGGCTCTATAATAACTGCGGTGGCCTAGTGGTCGGACCAATCGTCTCCCAAAGACGATCCCCGGTGGGTCGTACCCTGGATTTTCGGATGTGTAAATCTTGCCTGGAGATGTCGCTGGTTGGCGAGTGTTTTCTCGAGGCTCTCCCGTTTCCCCCACCCTTATAATTCCGGTGCCTCTCTACTATAAGACCTCATCTCTTTTTATCCTCTGGGACAAGCATATGCCTACAAGCGCCCAGTTGCAATCTGCAGTTCGAGGTGAGATACACTGATCCTCGTATATACTCGTCATACAGTGTTTGTTTAGCTGGCTTGTCACTGGAAACATTAGTAAACACACTACTGCTCTCTCATCACTCATCACTGACACTACTTTAATGTGTTATGTGTGTGACGGTACATGGTGTGAAGTTAGGTTTACTTCGTTAAGTTATTTTCATACGCGGTGCAGGTTACGCTCTGGTTTTCAACCAATTTCTACTTTTAAACCCCTTTGTTACGAAAACTGTTAACCCTCTGATTACATAATATGTACGCAGATGAAGTGTTTTTTCTTAATATATCTCGGACGAAATATGGCCTTAATAGCAAATAGGCTTGCTGACTAGTGCTAGTTGCCATGCGAGCAACTAGGGCTACTTATCGTAAATATTTATTGGTTGGGAGCGTTGCTTATGCAAAAAAACGCACGCAAATATTAAAATAATGGATTTGTGATGGTTGAATAAATTCCAATCAAAATATTTGTATAAAATTTAACACAGGCGGTTAAAAAAATATTGTCTTAGTTAATTTGATGATTTGGGTAGCATTATTTGTTTTACTAAAATTTACCTTCAAGTAAAAATGATACAACCGTTTCTTCGTAAATATGTTTTGTTAGTGAAAATCTGCACCCTTTAACGATTATAGACTCTTTTAAATAGCCATTAGCATTTTATTTCAGTACAAAATACCTTATTTCATAACACAAGTAGATTTACATTATACAGGATGAGTCGGGGGGGGGGGAGGTACGTACTATTCTGAACAAAATGTTTCTAATAAACATATGCCCTATTCTTAACCGACCGTTTCAGAGAAACTTAATGAAAACAACAAGGAACGGGATAAGCACATGTGACGGTAAATCACGCTACTGTTATCTTATGTTGTGTGTCATGGTGTACATTTCCACACGGTGGCGCTCTAAGCATGGTGCAGTTGTTTACCTCAGTCTCAGTCCTACAGTGCTTGCCCTAGTATTGGCAACTACAGTGTTGTTACGTGTACAGTGAATACAGTCCAGTGTAGTCAAACATGCCACAGGTCTTCACACATGCAGAGTATGCTGACATGATGTTTGTCTACGGTTTCTCTGATGGGAATTCCAGAGCCGTTGTTCGTGAGTACGAACGACGATTTCCTAATCGCAGACTTCCATATAGCAGGGTGTTTAGCAGGATGTTTGCAGGATTGCGTGACCGTGGTACGCTTGCCAGCGTAAATGTTGTATCCGATCGTCCCGTACAACAAGCTCTTAATGAAGTTGAGAACATTCTTCAGGTACTAGAACGCAGCCCAACAACTAGCTCCAGACGAATTGCTGCTCAACTTCATATTCCACAAACAAGAGTGATACGCACAGTACACGAGTAGGGTCTGTATCCATATCATCGGCAGAGTGCGCAACATCTGCATGAAGGAGATGATGTCCACCGGCAAGAATTCTGTCAGTGGATCTTTGCCAATTATCGATTAATTCCACGTGTTCTGTTCACTGATGAGTCAACATTTACTCGCAACGGAATCAACAACACACGCAACTCTCACGTATGGACAGACGAAAATCTACACCCTATATACTGTAGAAAGGAATTATCTACGACGTTTCTCAGTTAACGTGTGGTGCGGTATTATTGACGACCAACTCATCGGTCCAGTAGTTTTAGATAATCGTCTTAATGGAGTATGGTATCTTGATTTTCTTCAAAACGTGTTACCAGAATACTTGGAGGATATCCCTTTGCCAACAAGAGCTCGTATGTACTTTCAGCAAGACGGAGCTCCTGCACATTCTGTACGGCCAGTGACACAGTATCTCAACGAAACGTATCCTGGGCGTTGGATCGGTCGCCATGGAGTCACTGCTTGGCCACCGAGGTCACCTGATCTTACCCCATTGGATTACGGTGTGTGGGGTTGGCTTAAAAGCGAAGTCTACACACGCAGGGTGGACACAAGAGAGGAACTTCTCGCTCGTATTTACCATGCTTGTGCTCAAGTAAAGCAATGTACTAATGAGCTCATATCAGCAACACACCAGCTGTCTTATCAGAGCAGCAGAATGCATTGATGTTGGTGGTGGAGTGTTTGAACATGTTTTGTGAGGAAATGTACACGATTAAACAAAACATACGATAACAGTATCGTGATTTACCGTCACCTACACTCATTCCGTTCCTTGTTGTTTTCATTCTGTTTCTCTGAAACGGTTAAGAAATGGACGTATGTTTAATAGAAACATTTTGTCCAGAATCACTAGTACTATCACCCCTCAAAGCATGTACCTTTCCTCCCGACTCATCCTGTATATACAACACACAAACCGTAAAATTTTGATTTTGGTGTACCACCATTACAAAAGCTGTTCAACAAAAGATGTATTTGTATGAGAATAAAATAAACACAAGAAATGTCATAAAATAAAACAATATTTCCTACTTATATAAAATAACTAAAGTTTTCGTATCCAACGTCTACGCATCATCTAGCAGAAAGAATCAAAATTATCTAGTCTTGTAAAACTTGTTTGTCAACGAGCGTAATTTACAACGTAGCCAACATTTTCAAGTTGATTTATTATGCTAGAAACCAAGAAATTACATGTTTCTTGTGTTACATATGTATGTAAATATATCTGACATTATAAGCAATATATATATTTCTCGCATATATACTACACTTTCATATTAAAGAAGCTACAAGTTTACCGCCTCTTCTCCCGCCAAGAAACACACTGTCAGTAGCGTACTTATACGCACTTACTAATATAGGCCGCAGTCACACTGGATACATAACTACTTCACTTAAACATGTTCAGTTTCATGGAGCGGTTACACGAACTGCGAGCTAGTTCAGATGGCAGTCTCTTCTCGTACAATGTAAACTGGTTTACATGTAGGTTTAGAACAACACATCTTCGATGCTTCTCTCATACTGGCTGCTTGTAGTAACGATCTGTGTAACTAATATGGCTGCGTTTTGCTCCGACATTTTGCACTCGTTAAATTAACTTTTAGGCGTAAAATAACTATAGCATCTTTACACACACAGCAGCATTGCAGTTAGATGCAATATGGTAATTAATTAGTCATGAATGTAGAGTGCAGATGTGATAACAACTATGGTACATTTCAGGTCCCAAGTTTGTTGCGGTTAGAAAGTTAATTGAGTTTATTCAGTCGTGTAACCTCGCAGAAATGTTAGCTTTATACACGATCCTGCATGGCTGCCGAATGTATTTAAGTGAACAAGTTCAAGATCTCTGGTGTGACCGTGACCAGTCCCAGTATTCGTTGGCACGGACGATAATGCCTCGTGGCAATGCAGGACACGGAATAGGAATGCCGCTGTGTTAGCCAATCACCTATAGGTCGACACAATAATTGTATCTAACACAGCCCTCCATAAAGTCCACCTATGACCCAGATCAACACATACGATGATCAGATATACTGAACTTTGTGCTGACCAAGGGCCTAGGATGCCAGCTTGAGCTGCATGTCAACCATGGCTGTCGTCTGACCACTGTCCGGTGGTCGCCCAGTTCTCAAGAGCTCAGGCATATACCAGTCACCAGCAGCAGCAAGTTTTCACGAACATATTTTAACACCACTTTGTTTCATTGCCTTACGTGCACATCTGTATTTCTGTTTCGTGGCCAGTGATTGGTTGTTTTAACTCCCAGAGCCTTGGGGTTGTATGTGCAAATCCCAGACGTGTGGTGTCGCAGTTACCAATGTTCTGATTGGCACAGTCCACTGAAAACGACTCTGCGCAAAGACTTACAGCCAATGACCATTAAAATAGAATTGCTGATGTGAAGTGAAACAAAGTGATGAAAAATATTTTCGGGAAAACTTCCTCGCCCTGCCAATCACGAACTGTACGTGGTTATGAAATGTAAATTGGCGAGGTTCCAGAGGTTTCTGGGGGAAGAATAACAGCTTTCTCTTCCTCTTGACACGACAGGAAAAATAAACTCTGCATTGAAAACGTCGTGCTAATGAAAACAGTAAAACATAACAAGAGACACTCGCTGAGTATATCAGGGAGTTAATTATACAAAGAATAGGCATTACTATTGGACCAGGCAACAACATACAACGCTATTAGTAAATGAAACCCAATGACTGGTTCTCTTCTTGAATGTTCTCGGCTGGTGCAGTAGGACCTAGCTCCTCAGTCAGCAGGTGCGCCTACCTTCATGGCTGTCACGCAAGGATGACTGCCAGTCACCATGGCGGGGTCACGGTTAACTGAGCACTTCACTGTAACCAACGTCTGCAAAAAATATATATCTCCTCTCCTTCCCCCCTTCCTTCCACCGTAACCACGAGTATTTCAGCACAAATACCGGCTGGCATTAGTTATGCTTCAGACACATTTTCATGGCAAGGGGTGACGGGACATTCCCTCGGGCCTTCCCGGATCTCAGTATCTACGCCGTAAAAATGTGTATTGTACACTTTAAAAATAATACTGTAAAAACTATTAATCAAAAAATTTTTTTAAAACTATGGCGCTTAGTTAAGTGGGCTTTACGTCTCATCGACACCGATATAATTAGTGACAGTGACACTTAACTTTAGACAAGGACAAATACTCTAAGAGGAATCGGCCATGGCCTTTCCTTAAGAATCATTAGATAATTTACCTGGAGCGACAGCGGGAAACCACGGAACCGGTTATCGTACCTGTACCAACTCGAATACGAGTCCACCGTTTCAACACTTCAAGTTTCATATTGTATGTTCAAAGCGCACTTTGATTCAAAAGTAACAAGAAATATATAACTCCACGTTTACAAGAGGCTTAATGATAGATTGTACACGTCAGCGTCCTGCCGGAAGCTCTTCCGGAAGGACTTTTGTACATAGTTACTATTAGATGAAAGTCCTGCTAGCAGGACGCAATAAATTGGTATTCTATATATGCAGTTGTCCTTCTAGTAGGACGTAGTCCTTCTGGCAGTACTGGCATGTATGTCGCGCATATTTTATGTGTTTCG
>PNEQ01035298.1:36377-52097 GCA_003012365.1 Medauroidea extradentata | reverse complement strand
ATTTTCGCGAAAAGAATTTTGCAGCACTTTGTTTCAGTGCCTTACGTGCGCACCTGCATCTCTGCTTTGTGGTCAGTGATTGGATGCCGTAACACCCAGCGTCTGGAGGTTAAACCCGCAAATCACAGACGTGATGTGTCGCAGTTATCCGTGTGCTGATTGGCACAGTCAAATGAGTAACGACTCAGCACAAAAACACTCTGTCAATAGCCATGAAGTTGAACTGCAGGTGTGCACGTAAGACACTGAAACAAAGTGGGGCAAAAATCTTTTCGCGAAAACTACCAGGCCCTAGTTATTACTTACGTTTTCCTGCATTGTGCGTATTCTGTTATTTATTCCGTTCAGTTCTGTTTATGGAAAAGAATTGAGTGACCAATACGAATACATATATAATTTAAGCATTGTCAAATATATTCCTTGCTATAACAATTGTTAAAATTCCATTGTAACAAGCCAGCAAACGTAATAATAGGATTGTTACTTCCTTCATGATTGTCTATAAAATTCGACCCAATCCCACATTCAGCTCAGGAAATTTCAGGACCCTCTTAATTTATACTGCTTGATGAACGCCTGGTACGTGTGAACAATCACAGTCCGTCAAGGAGCCTCTTTCGCAGCCTCCAACTATTTCATCAGCGCCTGGTACCCGGGAATATGCACGGCCTGCCGAGGAGTCCTGCCTGCCATCTCGTGGTTGGACCAGGAGATCGCCGAGAGCCTCACACATTATTCCTTCTTTCATTTTCTCTCTGTTGCAACCTTGAAGCTATATATATTTGGTGGCAGCCAATGGCAGGAGTCGTAAATAAGACATCAAAAGAAATTAATAGGGGTAGCAGGCGGTGCGTTTGGTTTGTGAGAGGGTAAGAATAAGTGCATGGGAAGTATTCGGTGAACAGACGAATTCGTAGACCAGACCGTTTCCCAGTGTAGCTATGAGAAGTCATGTGACGACGCGGAGTTCGGCGACAGTCCAATTTTCCCCTCTTATTTTCCTTCCATAATGTTGTCCTTTTTAGTCTTTCCATGTGATCCTGTCTGTTTGCCTGGGATATACTTTGTTAAATTAGTTTTATTAAGGGTGATATTTCATCAGTGATTTACAATGTGCGTAGTTGTTCGTTTTAGAATGTTCCACTTTGATTTTAAATGACAGCCAGGGTTGGTGACAGTGCAATATGGTGTATTGACCACCATGAAAACATGCGCATTCGGTGCTGATAATGTTTTGTTAGCAGTTCATGGCTGACTCATTAGTGGTGGAGGTGCAGCTCGGTGTAGAACTGAGGCTGGATGGAGACTCTTGGTGCAGAACAGCGATTCTTGTCCGTTGGTTACTATGTTGGAAGTGAAGAGATTTTTGGTCAGCGCTTAACATCGAGGTCTTTAGCGCTGGTGAGGTGTGATACGGTGTGAGCATGGAGCAGCGCCGTAATGAAGGGACGGTGAAAACGGGAGAGCCCCGAGAAAACCCGCAGACCAGCGGCATCGTCCGGCACGATTCCCACATGCGAAAATCCGGAGACCGACCCCGCCGGGAAACGAACCCAGATCGCCTTTGTGGGAGGCGAGAGGTCTGACCCCTTGGCCACCGCGACCCATACTATGTTGGAAACTAGAGTGATGTCTTATAGCGGCTCCTCTCGTGTTGTCAACCAAGAGGTCTCGTCAGCTGCTCTTGCTGAAAGTTGTGCGGTGCAATCAGCTATTTTTTTAAAATTCTTGTTAGCATATGCAGTATACTAATGATGATTGAAAATTGAAATGGTTGAGAACTTAAATTTTGTGTAACATGGTCACTTTCCCAGTTGACAAGTTTGGAAACGAAGGCCAGATTAATTAAATTTTTTTTAAGTTTGAGATGCTGGGTGTTTGTTTAATGTCAGAGTAGTATCCGTAAAATAATCTTGCATTTAATTTGCAGTTTCCCCTGTCATGTGGGCATCCTCATTGCTACTGAAAGTGAAATGTATTAGAGAATCTTAACAGAAACAATGACTAAATACTAAACTTCCACTCTATGTCACTAAATTTGTGAATGTAGGCCTATGTATGTATATAGATATATACATCCATACAAACAAATGCATACTATAAGCGTGTATGTTTTTAGGGCCATCTATGACCACAATAACTTAATACTGTAGGGAAACCAATGACAGACTCAGCCCAAGGCTCGACCGTTGCTATCTGCATACGCCCAAAATTGTAGTACCCAGGGGACTACTATACATTTTTATTATATAGAAAGAATTACATGAATGAAATTGAATCATTTCTGCAAGCAAGTACGGTTTTGTATTTCGGATATAAATTTTACGATGGTTAAAAAGTTAACACTCGTAAAAAGTAATATTAATTCACTTACTAGCGGCCTTGAGGGGAAGTTTAAATTTCACAAAATAATTTTTCTACATCTGTGATAGAACCAGTTAATCAAACTCAGAACGTGAATCGGTACAAAAGTACACAGTAAAGTAGTAGTTAGGATCCCGAATATGTGCTTGATATTGACATGTTTGGTACAATCATATCATATCGATGGTGAAAATGCAAATCCTCGTATGTTACAATTGGAAAGAGCTCAGATGGGCGGATAAACTGAAGGTGACATCTTACTGGCGTGGAAGGAATTTTACAGCCCTTTAGTTTACATCAGTACAATAAAATGTGCTTTGAAAAAAAAACTAATTTATTGGACATTCTTGTTATTGCCGAGGAACAATGTGTAAAAATGTAAATACTGCCAAAAATTTACATACGACGTTTTGCGTTTGCACCATCGATATGTGCTTAACTAACCATCTGAAACCAAAATTATAGTTTTGTAAACATGTTTATTAGAGATCAAAATTATTTTATACATTAGCGTGCTTTATACATAGCTATTTTATACTATTACATACAAAACTTAAAACAACATTTTTTCTACACTTTAGGTGTAATAAACTTTTGAATCCATCCTAAATACTTGGCAACATCAGTAAAAACAACATAATGACTTGTATCGCATATTTTCTTACTCTCTTGTGAAACACTGATGCTTACAAGACCACGAAGGTGCCACTCGGTTGATCCATCTTCATTAAATGTGGGGAACACCATTCCACCACCACTGTCTCCATTGCATACACTAGTGCCTGGAAAAAAATATTTATACTTTAAAATAAGCATAAAGCTTTTCTTTGTAAGAGTCTTTCTTACAATTTTTGTTTCATAAAATATTACATCTCTTCTATGTTAACAAATTACACAATAACCTCGTGGAAATTCAACAAAACTTGTAAAACCTTTATATAAATTATTAAATTAAAATAAATTATGTATTTTCCAATATTTACTAACATATTAGTTCAGTAATTTTTACTTTATATTTCAATGTTGTACAGTATGTTATAACTTATATGTTAAATCATAATTAAAGCTTGTTTTATTAAAATATTTTTAATATTTCCAGTTATATTAACACATAATCGTGTGCAGGTAGTTAAACTACTGTTGCAAATGCAAAAAAAAAAAAAAAAAAAAACTTACTCGCAGAATGATATACGTTAAAGAAAAACACATCCATTTTTCTGTAATTAGTGTCAAAATTTTATGATCGTGTTCAGAGTAATAACGACTTTTTTTTATTTCAAATCTTATTATTCGTAGTAAACTAGAAGAGTGCATATATCTTTCCAATGTCAGGTGGTTAGTTATATTCGAAATAAAAACATTTAAAACAATAAAATGGTATGTAAATTCCTAACAGTCTAAATTTATACTACAAGATAACAAAATTTTTCCTTATATTGTTTTAAGTGTCTGTGAATCATCGCAATGAAACTTAAAGTACCAGTACTTTATGCTCACGTACATTGCTGGATGCTAGTTCATGTTTGTACTAAAAGGATGCATACGTCTGATCCCCATAAGTTTTCAAGCTTATTTTTTTCTGTTGGCTTTCTTTTTAGTTAGAACTGTAGTGTGCATAGTACAATTATGAAATACGAGTCCACTGCAGCTTATCTTAATTAAGCTGATATGCAGTGAACATGGTCTTCTTGGCCCGGATATTTACGTGATCATGGCGTTATTAACGTAACAGCAAGGAAGTAAAATAATTGGAACAAATTGATTGTTCGACATGGTAAAATGAAGCTTAGGGCCAATGTAAGAATAAATAAAATGAATTCTGACGGGTTGGAAACCATGGTAAAAAATAATTCCGTTCGCAAAATAAATAAGGAACCATCCCAAGAGGACAACATGTTTATATAAAGTTACGAACAAAGCCCCGAACCTGACGAACTATACGTCGGGTTAAATGTACTGCAGGAAACTAAACGTTTCAATGGCATTCAAGATTAATTAGATTTAGTTGAACGAACGAGGTAGCACAACGATAACACTTTGGGATTCGCATTCGGGAGGACTAAGATTCGTTTCCCTGTTCCGGTCATCTTAATTTCGGTTTTCCATGGTTCCCTGAAATAACTCCAACCGAATGCCGGGATGGCTTAAAATTAAAGGCCATGACATTTTTCTTATTTTTTTCTTGTATACGAACCATTGGTACAGTGTCTAATGACTGAGCACTTAATTTTTCAAAGTGCAGATTCCTTTAAAAGCAAACTACGAATGACTAGGAAATGCATTTATTATAGAAAAGGAGAATAATTTCATTTGGCAGACAACAGTAAAAAAAAATGAAGTAGCATTACAAAACATTCGTTCAAGTATTTGAGGAACTTTGTCTCATGACAGCTGTAGGAGTCAAGAATTTAGTGGAAGAAAACTTAATGACATACTACATGCCTCAAAATGGTATCGTAAATGAATCTAGACTCTCTACAAAGATAAGTAAATAATTCAATACAGCTGAGATAAAAAAGCTAAATATATTATGAGGAATGACTTTCTTGTTGTGGGGCTTACAGTTCATTCAGTTTTGTTGAGAGCTATACGGCACGAATTTTTATTTAGAAGACACAATAAAAATATTTCGGTGAATTCAATTGTACCCATTACGCATTTAATCATCAAGTGGCCATTCAATAACTGTCTGCTATGAAACAAATTAACTGGAAACATTTACACATACAATCCAGCAAGCCATATACATTCGTTGACAGGTGCAGTTTCGGTCAGTCACGCAGTTTTCGACGAGATGCTCCTGCTTCAGTCTGCCAAAAACCTGCCCTGTTTATCCAGTACTGACACTGTGCACATGTTAGAATTTTTGGCAGAGGTAAACAAGCTAGTTGACTTATGTTTGTGTACTGATAGTAACTTCTTGCGAATGCTAGCCACAATTTGTAGTGCCAATTTATTGACGATTTTCATTGAGCAAATCTTTAACGAATCAGGGAAATAGGAATCTGTTAAAATTTAAGTATTAGAATTTCCCTTTCCTTTACGAATATAACTTCGTGTATAGGTTTCAAAGACCTGACGAGACTATGCAAGAGTTACTGACTCAATTATTTATCATGTACACAATTTAAAAAAAGTCTCTTTCTGTGACAGGGTTGGTAGAAGTTTCTGCAAAAAATTTAGCTCCCCATGCACAAGTCTTTTGTACTCTATTAGAAAAGCCAAAATGTCAGCCGGATTTACGCTCGCTAGCCTGCAAGGTTGAATCTCGAATGGAAGCCATGGGAGAGTAAAGGGCTATATTTCCCTAACATTCATGTACTAAAAGCTGTGAATTGGCCATTGTTACCCAACAAATTCAACCTGCAGTGCCGGCACATCATGTGATACATGTGCGGATGCCACATACATACGTTGTGCCATTTGCTTAAAAGTGGACATGAGGCACATGGATGAAATTCTTCCTCTGTGCTGTTTACGCAGCGACATTGTTTTCATTGCGTCACTTCTCGTCATATACACAGGGAGTGTACGGAAAACGAGTTGAATTCGGAAAGTCAGGGGCAGCATATCCAACCGGATCTGACGTAGACCCCCTGCTTACCTGGCAGGGAATGTTCGTATGGAAAATGTCACGAAGTAATTACAAGACTGAATTTTTTGTATTATGACGAGTCTATACTCTCATTTAGTTTTGCCCTTAATATTAAGGCTCGTTTAATTATGCGCACCAATTTGCCGTATATTGCCCCAGTTAATAAAATCACTGATGTAAATGCTGACAGAGAAAGTCGTATGTGAAGAGTTTAAGGACCCAGAAAATTGGGGAGTGTGACATACTGCTTTACAATTTTTTTTTACGGATAATATTCCAGAGCAGGAAATGTATGCTAATTGTTCACACAGATACTAGAGATGTTTCTCGCGATTGTCAAGTTGCTAGCTGCTGAAATAATTACACGCTCCACATCTGAATATTGTTCTCCGGGATGTTTAGTAAAGAAATAGGATGGAGGTTTACGTTTTGTGGAAAATTACGTTTATTTAAATCTTATAATAGTTAAGGACATTTTCCCTTTGCTCATTACGGAGAATTCTTAACAGCATTTAGACTAGACAGAGTTAATTTTATTGTATTTAAGATCTAAGCAGTAGGTTTCATCAATGTTGTAAACTTTCTGCATTTAGAACACATAGGAACTAGTTTGACTTTAATCACTTACTTATGGATGCTAATTTTGGCAGTCAGGCAGGTAGCCGAGTGTTAGACCACGTGTGATCGACTTCAATTGGATTTTATTTTTAACTTTAATGATTACATTATTGTGTACAGTCCACATTTTAAAAACATCTTCAACACCTACGGAAAGTATTGATGTGTATGAGAGAAGTAAGACTTACTGTAAATCCGGCTAAAGTGCTGTTTGCTAAGCCGCAATTAAATTTTTTAAGTATGTCATCTGTGAAGGAAAATATTGTTGGACTCTGACAGAATTGCTCTTAGATGTATTTTGCTCGTTCTAGGACAACAACCTATTTTGAGACACAAAAAAAAAAAAAAGATAAAAAATTGTTGCAGGGATGGTTTACAAATTTTAACAGAAAAAAATGAATGGTTATATTTGGGATTTTAACAGAAAAAGGAGAACAATTGGAATTCGAATCAAATCATTGCCTTAAAAATAACTTTTAAAATAACGGAAAATAACTATAATTTAAAAATTAAAAACATTATTTGCGTATTATTTTTATATATTTTTATTTGAAAAATATTTAATTTTTTTATAAAATGTAATATAGATTTTATTTATAAGTAGAGAGAAAAAAAAAGAAAAAAAATGGAGAACGTGTTAGAAGAAAAACATTTATTGTGATTGTCTCATGTTTTTTGTGATTTTCTTATATACGAAAATATTTACACAAACCTAGAAACATAAGATATACTTAAGTTATGTTCAACAAATAAAAAGTTATAAATACAATACTTGATCATATTAACAGAAAATAATCAACTGATTGGGATGATGAAGATTTCAAGACAAAATCGACTGGGAGGAGTTTTTCATACGAACAAAAAAATCTTATCTGAATAATAATTATTGAAAAATTTCAGGATAAAATTGAATGCAGGTGTATATCAGAAGCTCAAAAATTATCAAAAAATTTTGGTTTAAGTTTTGGAATCGTGATAGAAATGCTGAAAAATTATTAGTTATCAACAACTGTTTTCTTATGTTTTATATTTAGATAATGATAATTCAAAACGTTTCTTCACTCTTCCTTTCGCAACATATAGTTTGTATAAAGAACATGGTAGTTATTTTGACATCTTGCAGTCAAAAATGATTTGGCAAACACAACAAGTGTAAGTTACACCATACTTAATATTTTTATTTTTTATTAATTCGGAATGAGGTTAAAAATTTGCAGACAGAACACTTTATAGTAGTACAATTTTTTTGGTGTTTCATTAACAACTTGCGGTTTATGTAATTTTGCTTCTACATAGTTTTTTATACCTGCTTTCGTAATATATTTATTACATAAATGACACGGTAACTTTCTAACAATTTAGGATTGGCAATCTTTTTAAAATCATAACAATAATAACCTACACCAAAATTACAGTTTTTATTTATTTGAAAATTCAGAATGGGATGTAACAATTTTGCAGATAGCGTAATTTCTTGCAATGTTTTTTAATGTATCCACACACACAAATATAAATATTATATACACCGTAAAATTGGATGGTTAGAAACACTGGGGTGAATAGAAACACAATTTTAAAGCTCAATTTAAGTATTAATTCTGTTTCAAAAATTATGTTCTTAGGTAGGCAAGTTAAAACAGTTTACAAACAGTAGTTTTACAGTAGTTATAACTTTTTTGAGCAAAAGGTGTCAGCTAGGAATTTATTTATAATTTTTTTTCTATTCACCCGTGTTTCTAATCACCCCGTTTTACGGTGTGTGTGTGTGTGTGAGTGTGTATATATATATATATATATATATATATATATATATATACACACATATATATACATATATATGTATAAGAACATTGAACATTAGACTTTTTGCTTCAAATAAGTACAAAAAACTCGAGAGATAGAAATAACGAATGATTGGAACGAATTTAAATTAAAAAAAAAATTTAAAAGTTGTAAATAATTTCAACATTTGAAAAATGAAATAACACAATGTTTTTTCTTTATAAATACAAAAAAAAGTGAATGCTTGGAATGTATTCCAATTTAAAAATTACATTTTTAGAAGAGCGAGTAGAAAAACTCGTGAAACACAAGTTAAATGTAATGTTCGTGAGAATTATTATAAACCTTCTCATAAAGAAAAACCTTAAGCAACTAAAAAATATAAAAATAATATTAAAGTTTTATGCGAAATATGCAATGTTTAGTATGCACAAAAGCATGGAAAAAGTTATAAAATGCAGAATTTATAAATGTTTGCCCTCATTACCAAAAATAACAATAATTAAAAAAATAAACCAAAAATTATTCCGAAAAAAAAAAAAACAAACTTGAAAAGTTATAGTGAAATCTGCGGAGTTCATTTTAATAATTCGTACAAAAAATTCACGAAAAAATTAATGAAATATATCTAAAAGCTTTAGGAAAGGAATTGCCAGAAAAAGTTATGGTAAAATGTGAAATGTGTGAAAAGGAATACAATCAGTTATTACAAAAATATCACGAACAAAGTAACAAACATTTTAAAGCAGAAGATACAATAAAAAAATTGATGAATATGAAGAGTATGAAAAACATGAAATAGCAGATTAAAAACTTTTCCTGTTGTCGCTATGCAAATAAAATAGATCCAGAAATATTTCTTGAAGTCTAAAACAAATTGTAATAAACAAAATAAAAGAAGTGCTAAATTAACATAACGATTTAAAAGAACATTTAAACTTTCGTGACTTATAATCAAGACTCTTTAATGGTAAAAAACAAACTGTTGATTGTTTTTGTACAACTAAATATGAAATCATATTTAAAACAACTGATTTAAAAGCATATTATGGGGAACGTAAAAATGTTTACCTGATATGCAAGCATTTGAAAAAGAAGGCTCTAACTGGGTGGATTGAAGAAATACTAAATTTTGATTTAAGAATAAATAAATATTATATATTAATAAGGGGTTCTTAAGTTAATTTATCAGAAAAAATTAACAAAAAAGCGGTTATAAATGTTAAAAATATCGATCAAAATTGCTTTTTATGGATTGTTTTATTAGCTCGTCATCCTGTAGGAATTCGTCCTGGAACAGTTATTTTATTTAAAAAACTTAAAAATTAATGTAATGAAGCCTTTGAAGATTTAAAATTTCCATTGCAATTAGATCAAATACGTTTATTTGGAAAACAAATTAATATTTCTGTAAATATTTATGCACCTGAAGAAAAAACAAATTAAAGTAAACAGAATAAAAAAATAACCTAAATTAAAATCTAAATATTATAGTAATTCTATAAAAGTACCATTAGTTGTATGCTGATTTTGAATGTATACTCAATAATATAGATACTTGTGGAACAAATCCTGAAAAAAAAAGATACACAAACAGTTATCAAAAACACAAACCAGATATTTTTTGTTATTGTATAGCAAATGAAAATATAAATTAAAAACCCACAGTAATTTATTAAGGAAAAAGTGTATCTAGGATTTTTGAAAAAAAAAAAAAAACAACCATTAATGAAAGAAGCAATTAATATTTCAGAAATTAATGAAAAAGTAGTACCATTGATACCACAAACTAAAAAAAAGAAAAAAAAAAAGGTTATGAAAATGCAGTTAGTTGCCACGTTTGGGAAAAACCATTCATTCGTATTATAAAAGGGTGAACATGAAAGAAATTCTATTACGGATCATGATCATTTAACTGGAAAATTTCGTGGTGCTACTCATAACAAATGTAATTTAAACTACCAAAAACCAAATTTTGTTCCTGCTTGCATTCATAATTTGTCTGGATATTATGCACATTTTATTTATGAAAGATCTTGGAAAGTGTGAAAATGAAAACAGAACTGATTTTATTCTAAACAATGAAAAAAATATATTAATTTTGCAAAAAACGTAGTAGTAGGTGTATATTTAAGACTTGTTGAGTCATTTACATTTATGGATTCCAGTTTAGATTCATTATAAAAACTTAATTAAATATTTTTGTGGTTGTTATAAAGAAAATTTTAACTTAGAAAAATATTTTGAAGAACACAAGGATAATTGTAAAACCGCATTTTTAGTTTAAGGTTTCCATAAATGAAAAATGTTGAAAAATATTTTCAGAAATCAACTTGAATTAGTTAGTATGAAAATGTGTTTATCCTTATGATTATATTAATTCTGAAGAAAAATTTAATGAAATGGAATTACCACCAAAAATAACATTTTACAATAATTTAAATAAAACCGATATTTCTGATGAAGATTATTTATTTGTACAAAAAGTTCGGAATACATTTAATAGGTATTAAAATCGTGGCGAACATACAGAATTATTCAACAAGGTTGATGTTTATTTGTTAGCTGATATTACTGAAAATTTTAAACATGTCTGTATAAAAACTTATAAATAAGTTCCTGCTTGGTATTTTATTGCTCCGGGATTAGTTAGGGAAGCAATGCTAATACATGAAAAAATTGAACTGGAATTATTGAATTATTACGATAAAATTGTAATGACTGAAAAAGGAGTAAGAGGAGGAATTTCCCTGTGTTGTGAAAGGCATGCAAAAGCAAATTATAAATATACAGGATGAGTCGGGAGGAAAGGTACATGCTTTGAGAGGTGATAGTACTGGTGATTCTGAACAAAATATTTCTAATAAACACACGCCCTTTTCTTAACCGTTTCAAAGAAACCTAAAGAAAACAACAAGGAGAGAGAAACCTGCAGGTGACGGTAAATCACGATACTGTTATCGTATGTTTTGTTTAATTGTGTAAATTTCCTCACAAAAAATGTTCAAACACTCCACCACCAACTCCAATTCATTTTGCTGCTCTGATAGACAGCTGCTGTGTTGCTGATCTGAGCTCATTATTACATTGCTTTACTTGAGCACATGTGTGGTAAATACGAGCGAGAAGTTTCTCTCATGCGTCCACCCTGCGCGTGTAGAGTTAGCTTTTAAGCCAACCCTATACACAGTAATCCAATGGGGTAAGATCAGGTGGCCTCGGTGGCCAAGCAATGACTCCATGGCGACCGATCCAACGCCCAGGATACGTTTCGTTGAGGTACTGTGTCACTGGCCGTACAGAATGTGCAGGAGCTCCGTCTTGCTGATAGTACATACGAGCTCTTGTAGCCAAAGGGATATCCTCCAAGTATTCTGGTAACAAATTTTGAAGAATATCAAGGTACCGTACTCCATTAAGACGATTATCTAAAACTACTGGACCGATGAGTTGGTCATCAATACACACAACATAAGATAACAGTATCGTGATTTACCGTCACCTGCACTAATCCCGTTCCTTGTTGTTTTCATTAGGTTTCTCTGAAACTGTTAAGAAAAAGGCATATGTTTATTAGAAACATTTTGTTCAGAATCACCAGTACTATCACCCCTCAAAGCATGTACCTTTCCTCCCCACTCACCCTGTATGATGAAAAATTAGGATTCGAAAATTGAAAATTCATATATAGCATAATTAGATGCAAACAATTATGGTTGGGCAATGACACAATATTTGCCATATGGAGGCTTTAAATGGGTAAATTGTTGCAGACTTCAAAATTTAGATTGTAAAGTACAAATAATAATAAATATGCAAAATTATTCAACTGACGACTGTGTTATAGATGATTGATTTGGAATGTCCTAAAGAATTACACATTTACATAAAGAATTTCCTCTTGTTTCTGAAAATAAAAAACTTCCAGGCTTAAACCCCCGCCCTCCCAAAAAAATTAGAACTACATTATGTGATGAAGAAATAAATGTTTTACACCAGATAAATTATAAACAATATTTATCTTAAGGGATGAAATTGAAAAAAGTACACGGAATTAAAGTTTTAACAATCAAATTGGATTAAATCATATATTGATCCTAACAAAATTGCGAACAAATGTCAAAAATAGTATTGAAAATGTTTTATAAGTAAATTAATAATTACGTTTTTGGAAAACAATGAGAAATGTTAGAAATAAATTGATATTAGATTGTATACAAATAGTAAACCAACTGAACAATTTATTTCAAAAGCAAATTCGAAAAACAAAACTGTATTTACTTCATCTTTAACTGCAATACACATCCGCGGATCCCCGCGATTACCTGCGACTTCAGGGCCCGTCCACCTCGTGTGACGGCCACGACCAGAGTCCCCCTCAAACACCCTAACCAACGGGTTCGCGATACTTTTTTTTAAAAACTCCCCCCTTTATAATCCCAACCAACCGCAGGATCTGCGGACAACTGACAAAGCTAAACACGGCCATTGATCTGTATCGGTTTAATATCTCTATTCAAAATTAACACAGGTTGGCATTTACATACATTCTTACTTATACACGAAATCTCGGCCCTTTATGATGTACGATATTAAAGTTAATATTGAAATTCACTGCAGGGAGTAAGCAAAGACATGCCTCTGCGTTGACCTACTTCTCGCCCTCTGAGTTGTTTTCCACAAATCCAAGGTCTCGGGCCAGATCTTCTCTTGTTCACAACTTTTTCTTTCACTCGGTGTAAAGGGTTAAATAGCCGGAACACAATTCAAAACTCCTCTTAAACCCTTCGCTTCTTGCCTTTATGCAAAACTAAATTTAATAGTAATGATTTCAAACAAATTTTTGCGATTGGGTAAGATTAAATACATGATTCTTAATACAATGAAATTTCAACCGGCTCTCTACGATAATTCTACCACAATTCGCTGTATTTACATTAGACATTGAATTTAATCAATATGAATGGCAAGGAGGCCTATTACACACTCACAAACTGGTGTGACTTAGAAGATTTCAATGACAAGCAATATTTGAAGTTTTGTCATTTTATGTTATTTAATTTCCGATTTTAAAGTGAAAATGCAGTTTAAAATTCTATTTAAAAATATTATGGCTCCTGTAATATTATTTTTAGGTCCAAAGTGCTCTGAATACTTTGTACATTTTTTTTCCACAAAGAACCAACTGTCGAAGTTCGTCGGTGTTGTTCGGAAACAACCTGTAATTAATGCCAGCAAACAATAAACAGTAAACAACGATAAATAAGCAAGATTTTCTCTTGTAGTTGAATATGTATTGATATTTTCGGAAACTAAAATCAACAATTAATAGTATTTACTAACACATACAAGTTTCATTCAATCTATGGAAGCGATTTTAATATGCGGCACATATCATTACCATGATATTTCTTAAGTACGCTGGGCCTTTTATTGAAGCCAAAATACTATGCGTTTTTAAAAACAGGAAATGGTTAGTTGGTTTACATCTGATAACTTTGTTTGTATTCGTTGAAGATTACGTTAACGCAGTTACTATGTATTCCCACAGTTTTCATTAACATATGATATTAACTTCACAAAACTGCTAATGGTACAAAAAAGGTCTGGCGACATTCTACTATGCTAAGCCATAAAAACTGTATAAACATTTACAATTTTCCGAAAGAAATCGTGAAAAACGTTGGGTTATAATAAACAAATGAATTACACGCATTGGGGAGAGGAGCAATACCAATCAATTTACCTTTCTATAATATTTGTATTTCATCTGCCGTCCAAGTTTTTTCTTTACTTTTTAGGCATTTATCAGGCAGTTGGACTGACAAATGTTTGCATTAATCTGCAATCCCTTGTAATAAATTAGGAATTATTTACTCCTGATGGGCCGAGTGTGGTGTGGTGTGTTGAAATTGCTTCGGGAGGACTTGGGTTCGATCCCCGACTCCTACCATACTGATTTCAGTTTCGCATGTCTTTCCGAAAGTCTAGGCGAGCGCTGGGATGATTCCTTAACAAAGGCTATGGCCGATTCCTCTCCCAGCTCCTACCATCGTATTTAAGTTGCATGTCACCGTCTCTAACGTCCTCGCTGTCCTTGAGATGTAAAGCCTACTTACTTTATCTTTTTTACCGATGAATACTTCATACAGATTAAAAGACGTAGTTAAGGTGCAACAAATCGATATCGCTTGAAAAAGTAGTTCGTGAAAATGTTATTTAACCTATGTTATTTACAAAGTTTCATAAATTTTCTAAGGTGGTGAGTCTCGAATAACTTTAAATATACTGTATGAATAGTTTAGGGCTGTTGTTTCGTAAAATAGTTCTCCCGATGAAATAAATATTGCACATTTTTAATTGGTAGTATTGTGCCGATTTCGACCAAATTTAGCATGCCACTTAAACTAACGCAGAATATGTTAACAATTCGTCTTACAAGGTTGACAGACTTCTATTTAAATAATTGTCATATATTTTGTGCGTTAATTCGTTCTAGACTCATCATGAGAACCTCTGTGTTTTCGCGGAAATATTACTGTTCCAGCTAGTATCAATAACTAACGTGCACATGTGCAGCTCTGTACTATGGTCGTATGACGGATGTTTTTACTCTCAAGCGTCTTGGTGATCTACCTGCAAATTAGCACTGTGTTGTGTCGTAGTAATCTTATTGTGATTGGCCCAGTCACATGAGGAACGTGTCTGCACAAATCCATGCTGCCGATAACAGCGAAGAAGAGCATTTTAACATTGAAACAAACTGAGGCAGACATAATTTCATCAAAAGACAGCTACTCTATTCATTAGTTGTAAGGTTACTACACTGTTAAAAATTTCCGTGAATTTACGGACAATCTTATGGAAACGTCTGTTTAATTAACGGAAACAATATTTTGTAACACAGCTAAATATAATTATGTGTCATTAATTAAACATATGTCAAACTGCGAGAAGAAACTAAATAAATAACCGAACGCATTATTGCGCCTGCATCCTAAAGAAGTCACATAAATATGCGAATTTCCATAAGTGGAGCTAGTTGTCTTCCGTAAATTAACGGACACTTCTGGGGAATTTTTTACCAGCACTTCTCCGTAAAACAATGAAAATGTTAACAGTGCCACCTAATGTTAGTGACAGTTTTTAGCAACTGTTGTTCAGTACTCCTTAGTAACATACTAAAAATTCCACTGGCATTCGGTA
Source organism: Medauroidea extradentata (assembly GCA_003012365.1). NCBI lineage: Eukaryota > Metazoa > Arthropoda > Insecta > Phasmatodea > Phasmatidae > Medauroidea > Medauroidea extradentata. The sequence goes on along the minus strand of PNEQ01035298.1, from coordinate 36,532 downwards.
CCACTTGAAATACTCTCATGTACACCGTTATAAATTTTAACGGAAATGTACCGTTAATAAACGGAAATAGTGTCCGTAAAAGTAAAATACGGAAATGTCTACAGTAAATATACACTACGGAATCATACGTAATATGTCCATAAGTCTGCTGCGGA
>PNEQ01035298.1:16381-36277 GCA_003012365.1 Medauroidea extradentata | reverse complement strand
GTCTGCAAATCTGTATAAATGCAATTGTAGCATTATAGACATGAAAGTATGGCTCAGTTCCGTGTGATGAAACTGTTTTACGGAAACTTCTGTTGGATTAGGAAATAAGTTTCCGTGAATTCACGGAGGTATCTGGGGAAATTTTTACCGGAAACTCCGTAAATCTACGGAGAAAATTTTTTACAGTGTACTTCCTACAAATTAATTTGAAACTTTTCAACATTTGAATATAGCTTAACCGAACTAAAAAGCAGTGCTGGATTAACATAAATGTGGACACAGAGGCTGCCCGATGTCCACCTGGTAGGAATCCGCCATAAATATTGTGCGAAAACCTTTAGTTAAACTACGTTGCAGTAAAAGTACAAGGAAAACTATTTATTGCAATCTATTTCTGTAGTGGATTGAATAAAAATTCTTCTGATGACATTAATTCCCAACCTAAATCAACCCTAATGAAGTTATACTATTGTGAATATCCAGAGCGACTGACTAACACTCTACACTATCTGTGAATGATAAACTGAGCTTGAAAGTTGTTTCAAAAATTACTATTATGACAATGAAACTAGGTTTATTGTTTATCTTTCTTCGTCGATACCGTATTCGAAACCATTTCAAGTTAAGTTATGTCCATTACTCGTAAATAACATAACGGAAAATATTAGTAGGCCCACACTTCCTTGTATAGTAGACTGGTACCGACTTCAGCAGCTGCCAACAAGTTTGCGTTCTGCTAGCTGCACATTTAAGATATGAATTTTTTTAGACCACCGAGTTTTGTGTGAAAACAATCCAGCTTTGATTTGTGTTCAAAGTTATGTGAATATGTGCTAGTGAATCTTATCTATAGAGTTAGTGTAAAAAATTTCTTAAGGTATACAGCAATTTTTCATTAAAATCTCTTGGAACACTATACCGTCTGTACTTAAACGTTAACATAGCCCGAGTCACAGTTAAATCGTAGATTCCAACACAGCATTTTGGTGGACAATTCGGTAAAATTCTAAGTTTATAGGAACCAAACTCGTAAGTAAGAAAATTTATTTGTAAAACGAGGAAAATTAAAACTATATGGGAATACAATACTTGTGACTTTTATTTGTGAGAAAATTACTTTAGCGTTTAATCTACTAGATCATTAAAAAAAATGACCTTAATATCTCGTTAGTGCTGAGTGGCTAGTCGTGGCAACTGTAGGTTGCAGCCACAAGATTCTAATTTAGACTATCCTTTTGCGAACGACCTGCCCAATGGATTGTCAAATATTAAAAATCGTCAGCTACCAAAATGAGATTAACTTGACCTGGAATATATCTCTGAACACAAACTATTACTTTTACTTACACAATTTATCGATATTTAACAGCTCGTAAAGGAATGTTTTTAAATGTGTTGATATTTAATGTGTCTTCAAACAGCTTTACGGACTTGATAGTTGTACCGGAAAAGAACGGAGGGGATATAGGCTAGGGTCAATTTTAGCTGTTGTTTTGGCTATGTCTAATTTTTACATTTTTCGCAACAATCAGCGTAATTCCTTCTGCTAAACTCAGCTTACTCTGCCCTCGAGGAGGGTTAACTAGGAGAAGACAGAGAACCCGCCCTCGTAACTCATTAAACGCGTGAAAACTTTACTCCGCGTGCTCTTTGTACACCTCAAGCAAAAGTTTTACCTTTCCCAGACTAATCTCGTGACTCCTTGAAAATTATTAATACGTATTGAACATCTGAGTGGAGTTGAACACATTCACAGAAATAACGAACTTAACCACATTTCGATGACTTACTCAGCTTATTCTCAAAGATAATAAATTATTTTCAAAGATTTTCCCGTCTCGAGTACATTCAACAAGTCATTAACATTTCTGAGTAGCTGAAGAAAACTACAACTGTGACGTAATAGAAGACTTTTTCAAAGAAATCCAACATTCGTAACAGCGGTACATTACATACGAGCATTTCCTATACCACGGCGTGAGTTTTAATGTACAACGGAACCTTCAGATTTAGGCATTCCGATCATATTTCCTAAAAAAAAAAAAAAAAAAATACAGGCCTGAATAAAAATAAATAATGTTATATAACCTCTAAGAAATCCTCGTCGATGTGTTAAATCTAAACGAATTTGTGTTGTAATGTACTCATTTGTTTTAAGTGTATGTGTAGTTTATTAAGTTTTTGATGTATGCTATTGTTTATAAAAGAGCGATGAACATAAAACCCGGAAAATAAATAAATAATACAAACGAATGAACTGGCAGTCTCAATTCGAGTAAAATAACTGCGCAAACGTTTCGTGAATTAAGTAACGTAAGAAAAAACTTGAAGACAACTAAACATTTTTTTTATTGGTCATAGAATATGATAAGGGCATGAACTGTACACAGTGGAAAGTAGTTATACAGATAGCAACAGGTGACATGCCATAGTTTCACGATTATTGTCGCTGACCTCCATTCAAGTATTCAGTAGAGTGTAACGCCCTGTGAAAATATACTTTTTGTGCGAAATTGTGTAATTGTTTTAAGTGATGATTTCATCTTTAAAATACATAAGGAATCCAATTTTCTGGATTTTCCATCATTTCCGTTGTAACCTTGAGAGTCTTGCAAAACTAAATACCCGATGGGAAAATTATTCGTAACTGATTGCGGAACCGGAATACGAACTTATAATTTGAACATAAATATTGGAGCCATTATTCAGGCCATCGTTCCCACATTTCAACAGAAGCATATTTTTTACTCAGTTTTTAAACATCGGCAGAGCTGTAGCTTCAGCCATGAATATCCTAATATCCTAATCATTTACTCACTATAGGTCTACTTTTATCCTAATTAAAGAAAAAAGTGATCAGCATATCAATAATAGCGTCTAACTAAAAATGTAATAAATGAGTTAACGAGAGTTCAACAACTGTCACTGATTTACATGTGCTTATTTAGATATCGTACATTATGTCGAAATAGGGACAAGAATGCAGTTTTGTTGTTAGCGGAATATTCCTACAACAGTCTGTTCTGTAGAAGAACAATAAAGTTTTGCATCTTAAACATAACTGTTAGGCCTACAGAACAGATTGGTGGAGAAACAGTCCGGATAGTACTCCCAGCCACACTTGATTGTTGTTCCTATTTTAGCAGAAATTTAAGGTAGTACCTACAACGGTAGCTTACCTTTTTCTCAGTGGAGACGGTATCAATCACTCATTGCTTGTTTGGCATCCTGCTGTCTGATTTGATGTTATTAGATTAGTAAGATTAAATAAACCGTACTGAGTTTAGAAGTTTTAAATTGTCAGTTTACAATTTGTATGGTTACTATTACGAATGTATAAATAGGCTATAATTTAATTGTAGTGTTTCGACCCATTAAGGATCACAAAACGCATTTAATTTTCTGTTGTTCTTATTATCCTGCCAGTTCTTTTTCACTTTGTTGGACTCGTATTTCATCTGTCCATTTTGCTGTTATTCGGTGTTTGATTTCTGACGTGACTTCCCAGTTGTAGATTTTTGTCTGTATGTTTTGCGGTCTTCTGAGTCTGTTATTTTTATGTTGGCCTCAACTATATAAATCATGACTCTTTAGATTTTTTCTCGAAATACTGCGGCTTTCCATCACTTGTTTACCAAAATTCATCAGTGCGAGATCGATCGAAGATTTTATTTAGTTGGCATTTACTTTGTAACATAAGTGTAACTAATGCAGTAGTAACATGCCAGCGCTAGGTTTCGATGTAACACGAGATATGTAAATTTGTTGGTCCATAAGACATTTATTCTAAATGGAATTTGCAATTGTGCACCTGGTTGAATATTCATGAACAACAAGTATCTGTACTTTGAGAAACATATTTTAAGAAGTGCGTCGTTGTAAGGTATCAAAATCGATAATATACATTAACATTTGAGTTAAAACAAAATGTAAAACATACATTTTAAGAACTTAGATTGTTGTGTTTCTTTGACTGCATTTGGTACAAGATTTTAAAAAAAAAATTTGTAAATATACATACATTTTTTGGAAAATTATTGTTACCTAATCCATATTCATATAATAATCAATTAAGGCAGATATACCTTTATTTTCTTGAATGTGTGCTAAAGTTCGAAAAAAAAACTTTTTAAAGGGAATAAATATAGTTACAAGTATGTACATCGCATATCGAATTTTTAAGTATCTAACTGATACTTCAGCTTACAGAATTAACATACTGTCATGTATTCCCTACACATTTATTTTGTATGCTCATGGATTAGAACAAGCTACTTTGTTATTTATTAAATTTGGGGTTATGTGGAATCACGTTATTTGTAAAGTTGTATTATCACATTTTTAGGAATTTTTCAGTTATTAAATTTTAAATAACTTATAAAACACAAAGTGTATTCCGGAATAGGTCTATATAGCACAATTTCATTACTCATTTCTAATTTCATATAAAATAACAATGTATAAAAATTATAATCATCGAAAGTCCGCTATAAGGATTGTTGAGATCGTCGGTTCTGTTGAGTTCTGGAAGTGTATTGCAGACACTCTCTCAGAAGTCTTGAGTTGTGGGTGTTATCCAATCGTACTATAATATTTATTTACCAATGAGAGAATATAATCAAGAATGAGTCTACCTAACATCGGAACTGAAGGTGTGCGGTGCGCGTCGATGTTTTTTAAATTGATTTGCAGTAAGTTTGTTGTACATAAAAAAGTGTGCAAAATAAACATTTTCGAGACTTTTTTTTTTACCAGGTGCATGAATGTAAGTCATAAAATTCAGCAGAAGTTCTGAGGAATGAGGATACACAAGGTGTTTTTTTTTTTGCTAAGTAGATGCACACTGAATAGTTTTCGAATAATTTAGTAACAGGTGAAGCTCTGCATGGTGGTAGTTGGTCTCGGTAGGTGACCACCTTAAGTAGTGAAAATCGCATTTTATATATGTTAGCATAATTTTTTTTAACTTAAGAGTGTCTTATACTGATGTGTGTGATCTTTTTTTCAATGTACCCTAATTAAATACTTGATAGGTAGTTTCGTAAGATACACTAATATTCGCTGCAATGTATTTCGAGTATTGGTGTGTTTGCGATGGACGTCTGGACAAACCATTCGCCTCCCACCAAGGCGAACCGGGTTAGATTTTTGGCGAGGTCGGAATCCGGATTTTTGCACTTGGGATACATGCTGGACGATGTCGTTGGATCTGTGGGTTTTCTCGGGGATCTCCCGTTTCGTGTGCCCTTTATTCCGGTGCTGCTTCATACACACCTCATGACACCCCTCACTAGAGCTAAAAACCTGGATATATAGAGCTGACCAAACTCACTCACTTTCTTTGTGTTACATGATGGAAGCATAGACGAGTTACGGGCCACTCTGCTAGTGTTGTAAGTTAGTTACATGTGATAGTTTAACTTGTTTAAATTATATTCAATGCGCAGAGCTTCCATGTAAATCCGAGATTCATAACAAAAGAGCTGCAGATGTACACTAAAGGCGAGATTTGCCTAGCTGGAATCCTCACTGTATATTTACCTTCTATCTACAGTAAACTAGTATGCATATGAAGGTGTAAAGTTTACTTGGAGTGGTCTTTACGTGTAGAACTTAGAGCTTGTCGTAGTAGTGCATCAGTGCTTTATAGTTAATAATTTATTTTTTTTACATTGCAGTATGCTTCGGGTAACTACTGGTTTTGTGTTGTACATTAAGTAATCCTATAGTGATTTGACGTGTATGACGTACATATTCTCGCGGCGATTTGTCGTGGCAGAGGCATTCATACAGTATGTCTACATCATGCACATAACTAGATATATTTTTTAACGAACATATATTTTAATTTTGCATGGATATTATTATTTGGGTATAATATATATTACCTTATTCGTTACTTGTAGCAATATACTTCCTGGGTGCTATTTTACACATGCTAGAATAGTGGGGTTTTCTGTACAACGAGCTGTGGGGCGTCGTCGCGCACAAGGATACCTCGCATTACGAATTTGATGATGAATCAATTGTTAATAACTGTTTGCATAAATTATTTGGTTCTTTACTACAGAGTTTACAGCAAAGTATGCATGTATGTATGTATATGTATGTATGTATGTATGTATGTATGTATGTATGTATGCATACTTGAGTGTATGTCGTGTGGAGGTGTAGTGATCATGACACATGATTTAAGAAACAAATTGTGGTGTTGATGTTGTAGACTGAGTAAGAGAGTCATGTACTCACCTCGGGAGATGGCAGCCAAATGAGTAGCAATGGCTGCTGAGCATCGACACATAGTCTTGGAGAAATGGAGGGGAATTAATTGAGGGGTTGAGTTGAAGGAGAGGTAGGGTTTTATACTAGTAAAGCCTGTCTCCCCTGTTCATTCGAGTAGTGACCGTGATGGAAGGAGGTGGTGTTGCTGCTTCTGCTGTTGGAGGTAAGTGTTGGGGGGGGGGGGGTTATCACAAGCCTGTGATACACAAAGTGTTGGAGGGGGTCATATGTGTTCCAGACACACTCTCTAGCGCCATCTTGAAGATGTCTCAAGGAACTACTATACGTCTGGAAGACATCTTGCAGTCTTCTTAAGGAGATGGGGTGTGAGTTGTAGTTGTCTCAAGGAGATGCTATGCATCTTGAGATATGTCTTACAGATGTTAGGACTGTGGGAGGTGCTTCATCACAAGTATGTGATAAGCCTTCTAACACAATCCTTGTAATGTCTTGAAGATGTCTTGAAGATTATTTCAAGACCACCTGCAGTCTTCTTAAGGAGATGGGGTGTGAGTTGTAGATGTTTTCAAGATGCTATGCATCTTGAGATATGTCTTACAGATATTAGGAGTTGTAGACTTCTCAAGGAGATGGGACAAGTATGTGGTAAGCCTTCTAGCACAATCCTTGTAACATCTTGAAGACGACTTGCAGTCTTCTTAAGGAGATGGGGTGTGAGTTGTAGATGTCTCAAGGAGGTGCTATGTATCTTGAGATATGTCTTAGAGACATTAGGACTGTGGGAGTTGTAGACATCTCAAGGATATACTATGCATCTTGAGATATGTCCTACAGACATTAGGATTGGGGGAGATGCTTCATCACAAGTATGTGATAAGCCTTCTAACACAATCCTTGTAATGTCTTGAAGATGTCTTGAAGATTATTTCAAGACCACCTGCAGTCTTCTTAAGGAGATGGGGTGTGAGTTGTAGATGTTTTCAAGATGCTATGCATCTTGTAGACAACCCTCAAGGAGGGACTCCTACACCCCTCCCCACAACCCTCCCTTGTTCATAATAATCAATACCCACATTGCACTTAGGCACAACTTGTACCAAAAGGGTCGCCAACCCCTCTGTAATACAGCCTCTCCTGCACCCCTCGCCTACATACACACATCCCTCACCCACATACAGGGTGGGGATATCACCCTTCACAAACGTCTTAGCCAATCACAGGCCAGAAAAATAAAACGTCTTGACCATCCACAACACAGGGCATGCCCCATAGGAAACGTCTCGGCCAATCAGAGTCCTAGCAGCAGGTGGTGGAGGAGGGCCCCATGCGAATCAAATGCTGGTTGTGCTGGTTTTGCTCCCAGTTGCGCCAAAACATACATGCAGTCACTACTGGTAACATCATTTGTTGATGGCAAGTCTTGCCAAATGTTGCATGAGATTTATGCTACAGTTCCACCAGTACACAACATTGTCGCAGTTCCGAAAACTTTGACATTTGTACCAGTTAAAGACAAGTACTACATAGTGCAAGCATATATGAAGTGCAAGGTTATTATAACTTTTTATGTTACTGCCCACTCCATTACTGTATGCAATCCCGTATTTAACAACTGTCAGCTGTAATGTATGAACGCAAAACTGTGCAAAATTTACTGTCAACTATGTCGTATATTGTTACACAACGACGTGTTATTGTATGAGTGAAATGTCAAACACTTAAATTCCAATATTCAAACTGTGTGATCGTGTATATTTCTGATAATCCGTATTAAAATTAACTAAACTAACAGCGAGAAAATATTATTCTATGGCATCGTGTTAGTTAAAATTTCTAATTTGTATGTAAATACTATTTGTATACTCCGTCATAATATGTGACAATTATATATGGATATTTGAGCAATAAGAGCTAGTTTAACAAACTAGTGTTTTCTTGACATAGCCTATGACCTACCGTTGTTGTGTACAATGCTCTCAAAACACTTCAGTACCGTTGCTGCCGAGGATTTGTCAGCTTACCTAATAAACATTTAGTTGCTTTATGCATGCGCTAGTTGCAAAATAAAGACATAGGGCAGTTAACATACTATTATAATGTGAAAGTAAACAATTGTACAATTAACAAAAATTAAACTGAAAGAAAATAATTTCAACCAATAATACACTGAAATCTGGTATGTTTGTGGCACAACGGCAATATTGTTACCTCCATTAAATGTATCACAACTTATGAATGTGAAATTTTATCCACTGTTACTCTCTACAAAATGTGGCTACGAATTTGTTAACTGCAATTTCATGTTGCGATTTGCATCCTTTTTGTCTATAGCCTTCGCTTTCCAGTGCGTGGCGCCACGCCCGCTTCTGCAGCCTGCGCGAAGGCCTGCCTCCCGAACATACCCGAAGCTGGACTTAGACATATTTCCACCTTCACAAGTTGGCCCATTTATTGTGTCCATGACTGTACAATCTTCGCTAACGAAGAAGTTTTGGTAATAAGGTACAAAAACTGAACTATTGTCATATTCTTATTTGGGACAACATTATTTGTGTAGTGATTCAAGACTGCTTACGCCTGTAGAATGAATCACCTGAATGAACTTTTAGCATTGGCATATTTTGCTGGAAATCAAATGTTAGCATTTCAACTTTCTCGTCTTCTTTGCTTAGTTTACCTTTTTCTCTCATGTCTTTATGAAATGTGTCAGCCTTCATGTCATACATTGTTTCTTCAATTCTTGTCTTTCTTCTTCGTTGAGATCTGGATATTTCATTTTGTTGTTTAGCATGTCACATTTCCTACATGTGTCTGAACGAGAGCACCCAAATCAGTAGTTAAAGTTTTGCTAGAAGAACCGATAGTAAAAATCATGTAATGTTTTATGTTTGAAGTTTGGATTAGGTGTATGACCAATTGAACGATATTGCTCGTACATTTCTGGTTCATGCAGTTGTAAGTGCAGTTCGTATATATTTTTTACATTTATATCTGGAGCCAAATAAAATCCAGCACTTTTATTTCTGTTGTAATGGGATTCTCTGTGAAGGAAACGTTTGATGTGACTGTCTACTAGATGAACCAACTCTTCTGATATTTTGTTGACTGTGTTGTTATGTTTGCCTCGCATATCTTTAGGTGCTGTTAAAGTCTGCGTATTCATATTCTTTGATATATTTTCTACTCTCTTTTTCGATATTCCATGAATAGATGTAAATACGGTTCTGCAAACTCTCACTGATTCTGTTCCTAGTTTGATGTGATATTTGTGAGAACACTTACGTTTCTTTCCCTTGTCAGTTTTTTAACCTACCTCTTTTTACTGTAGTAGATTCAATTAAACTACCTTAATAAACCTTTTGTAAATCCCTGTCACCTAATTCATTAAATTTTGACACCACGCACTTTCTTTTTTCTTCCCTAACCTTTTCATAACATTTATATCTACAGTGACAACCTGGTCCAGTAGTTTTAGGTTGAACTTCTTTCCTATTCCTGTTAACATAACCTTTGCCTTCATTAATAGCCCCCTTTTTTAAACATTCCTTTTCCAATTCTCAGGATTTGCTCTTTTTCTCTTCTTCATTACAGCTACTGGTTTGTCACCTCTTTCATTTTGCTCTCATTCTGTAACAAAGTACTGTGCACCATTATACTATTTTGTCTGATTGCTTGTTGCATATTGTAGTGTTATTAACCTCTTCCTAAGACTTTTCATTTTCTTTGAAGGGCCAGTGGTGGCGGGTGTATTATCATCGTACACTTCTGATGAACCACTACTTACATCTGATTCAGTGCCAGAATATATGTTAATGTCAAAATATAAACGCTACCATAAAAAAAAACTCGTAACACTCTTAGCAATACGAAAATAATAGAATGGTTAAGCTCAATAGAACAGTAGTTTTTAGTTGCAAACAATAACATTCAGCAGTACACACAACCTAATATGCATTCATAATGACAACCACTGCTAATTAAACTTCAGGTGCTCTACAGTTAAAGAGAAGTAAAAAGTAAAAATTGCCTCTGTTTAGTCTCGTTTATAATCTACTGGCAAAAAGTAAGAAATGCCAAGGAATAAATAAGAACAATGTGCTTGATGACAGATTTTAATTGTAATGGTATACATCAATGACATCCACACACTGAATAACACTTGACTGGTTGGTGCAACAAGGGGGCAGCTCCGCATCTACTTCCTTTTTCCATCATATATTAGACTGTTTGTCGTTGGTACAAATTAGAGGCAGATCCGGAGCTGCTCCCTTCTCTCACCAAACATCTGTAGAGTGCAGGTGCAAAAATGATTATAACTCGCCAATAACTACCTGGATCTGCTTTTTTCATGCACCAACCGATGTGCCAATTTTTTTTTAACATACTGTATTTGCTGTTCCTTAATTTCGACCAAGTATGGAGCTGCTCCCCTCTTGCTGCAAAGTCTTAAATTTCTTTTGAATCTATAGTTAACATTTATTAAAACTTTCGTTGCAAAAGTCATAAAGACCAAAATTTTGGGTGTGGCAAAGTTACCCCAGATAGTCAAAGTATTATGGTATATAATTGCGCAACAATCAAATGTGCAATTTCGTAGAAATTATTCAAAACTGTATAGAAATTGGCTGAAAATGAAAAGTAAATTACAGTATTCATAAAAGCTGTTTTAAAAAATCATCAGGAATTGTTTGCAGGGTTACAAATTTTTTTAAAGTGTACATTATCACCATCCTTAGCCTGCTTCACATTTCCTACCCATATATACATATACAACCTGCATCACATATCCTACCCATATATATGGTTATAGCCTGCAACACATGTCCTGCCTTTATACACATTTGTACTGTGTAACTAATTGTTTTTTTCTTTTTGGTGCAGGTTACAGAGCTTATCATTATGGGCGATGGATGTATCGATGAGCATTCTTTCGTTATTTCTGCTGCTGCAATGGCAACACCACAGCAGTCTACTTCTGGGGTGAAACCGATTCGTCCATAAGAGATTTGCTGTGGATTTTACATTACATTTTTTTAAGTTCGCAGCAATGACTTAAGACATGAAACGACTTGTCCACACAATCCATTTAAAAGTCCAGGCCGAGTTTGTGGCAAGTGCGGCATTGCTATTGAGCGCAAATATAGCACGGAAAGACACCTAAGAACATGCAATGGTGGCGTGCGGTAGGTGACACCTGCAAATTGCAAATTTTTAAACACGCTTTTCTCCCATGCGACTGATGCCCGAAGACATGGAGGATGTGTTTTCAACCAGACGAAGAACACTTTTACCTGTATTGAGTGTGGAACAGTATACATATTCTTGAACCGATAAATTAAGGCTCACAGCAAGAAATGTGATGGAATAGCTGCGCCATCACCTGCAAAGAAGCATAAAAGGATGTCACCACCTCAGCCACAGCAGCCAAAGCAGCATCAACAGCAGAGAGCAGCCCGACCAAGATTGTTGCAGGAACTGGCCAGCCAACCAATTTAGGATTTTTCCTGGCCAAAACAGCATTCAGAGGATACCTGAAGACCTGTGTAGCAGAAACCAACGATGACCAGGCAAAATATGTATTCTCCTATTTAATTATACGAAGAAAAACATTATAGGTCAACTGAAGCAAGAAGTTCAAGAATATGAACCCTTTAAATTAAATTTATTCCTGGTATCTATGTACACAAAGCAAGACCAAGAAACGAGACTGCCTTCAAGACGAAGAATGTGCCGCTGTAACCTGAAACTGACGTCGAAGCACTAGTGACAGCCTGTATTGAAAAGATTTGCAGTGAAGAAGAAGATTTTATGGGGAAAGGTACAGAATGATGGTTGTCAGCAGTGAGACATCTACAACTACATGTAAGAAATCTGATACCTCTGCAAGCCTCAAGTTACATTGACATGTCACCTGTCATCAAAGAAAAGAAGGCAATCATCAACCCACAGAACAATGACCCACAATGTTTTAAGTGGGCAATAATGGCAAAGGGGAAAATCCAGAGCGTGTAAATGAGCCGTACAATCAGCTAGAAGACAAATACTATTTTGAAGGTCTTGAATCCCCTACACTTCTGAAACAGATCACAGTTTTCGAAAAGAAAAATCCCAGTGTTTCAGTAAACGTGAACAGCCTAACCGAAGAACACAAAGTGATCTCATTGAAAGTGATAAATGAAGAAAAATTTGACTATTTCGACCTGCTGCTAGTTTCAACAGATGACAACAACTACTATACATACATGAATAATTTCTCAAGACTGATGCGATCACAGCTGACAAGACATGAAAAAAATCCATATCTGCAAAAGATGCTTCAAGATGCATAATGATCAGCCACGAGTGACAGAAATACTAAGCCAGAGATGCTTTAGGATCACAAGAAATACTGCAGTACACATGACCCTGCCAAAATCGAGATGCCAATCTGTGATGAGAGTGTTAGAACACTAACTTTGAAATTCGAGCACTACCAAATCATGAACAAGCTACCAATAATGGTTTGTGCAGACTTTGGGGTGATTTTAAAACCAGTGCACACAAGCCAGATAGATCTAAAATTTTCATTTATTTTTTCATATTATAAGCATGAGGCATACAGTTATTGTTCTTATGTGCAAGTTGACTACAGTTCCAGCAAGCAAAACATCAAGCCTGCCGGCAGAACCTAAAATGTACCAGGGTGAAGAAGACAGTGAAAAGTTCATTGAAGAAACTGTGGACATTGGAAAAAAACTGAAAGCCATCTACGAGACTAGTGAGCCAATGGATCCACTTACAATTTTCGGAATGAACAAACATCTGGTTGCCGACACATGCTGCTATTGTTCAACTGCATTCAGTGAGGCAAGCTGCAAAGTCCGTGATCACGACCATTCCACAGGCAATTATATTGGGGCCGCCTATAATGAGTGCAACATACTCCGCTGTCGCACGAAGGAGTTACCAGTTTTATTTCAAAACCTCACCTACGACGAAAATTTTATTATAAAGCAACTGGGATATGACAAAGGAGACATATTCATTATATTACACACAGCGGAGAAGCTCATAACATTTTCAAAGTCTCTAGGTAACAGATTTGCACTGCAGTTAATTGTCCACCACAGTCGAAAACCCACCGAATTTTTTTTTATAAATACTGAAAAGTTTCTTCACGCCTGATCAGCTGCAGTTGCGAGTTTGCAAGGGAGATTTTCACTGTGATCATGTTGATTAGTTTGGGAAACAGGATGAGAAGCAGCTGCCACCAAAGGATGCTTTCTACAATCGCCTGATGGACAATACCATTGAAGAAAGGTGATTACCTGAACATACACAATGTTTGGAACAAGTTCAGCTGCAAAACACTGGGAGATTAGTCAGAAGCTTACATGAAGATTGGTGTTTTGCTCCTGGCCGATGTCTTTGAGACTTTTAGAAATCTCTGTCTCAAAAATATACTATGTAAGTGCCCCAGGCTTCTCATTTGATGCAATGTTGAAAGAAACAAAAATACAACTTGAGCTTCTGACCGACGATAAGTATTTATATACAGAAAAGGACATAAGAGGCGGAGTAGGACAATGTATGAAGAGCCACTGCATCGCCAACAGCAAGAAGATTCCAGTGACATAAGATGCCAGCAAGAAACCAGTTTACCATGAGTATGTAGACTCTAATAACCTGTATGCGTGTGCCCCTGCCTGTACCTGATTTTAAGTGGGTGGATACGGATATCGAAATTACATCTGTGCCCAATGTACGACTACATACTGGAAGTAGATATAAAATATCCAAAATCGCTCCATGAAGATCGTCGAGGTCTACTGTTCCTGTCAGTCAACGAGTGACCACCCAGATCCAAAATAACGAAACTGAAGACAACACTGGAAAAGAAGAGCAGTTGCATAATCCATTATGCACATTTGAAACAGGCCATCGATCACAGACTAAAGATAACCAAGCTACACATAGTATTGCAGTTCAAACAAGAAGCATGACTCCAAACTTACATTCAGTTGAACACAGAGAATTTTCAAGGATTTAAAGAAAGATTTCTACAAGTTGATGAACAATGGCACTTTAGGAAAGCTTTTAAGAATGTAAGTAAAAGAAAAGTAATGGAACTAGTGTGCAAAGAGCAACACCACAAAAAACTAGTAGCAAAGCCTACTTTGAAGTGTATAACAATTTATGATGAAAACTTATATTTAATTATAATGGAGGAGAAAATAAAGTTCAACAAACCAATTTCTGCAGGCTTTGTAGTACTCGATTAGTCAAAGACATTATTATATCAGTTTCACTATGATGTGATAAAGAGAAAGTATGGAGACAGACTATGCTGACATACACAGATACAGACTTGGCCACTTGTGAAATAAGCACCCATGATTATTACCAGGAATTGGTCACCGGTCCCACCCTCATGTCGGAAATGGACACGAGTACCTACCTGCCAACTCATCAATGTTATTCGAAAGCTAACAGAAAAGTCTCGGAAAGATCAAGGATGAGTGTGGTGGTGTGGAATTAAGAGAGTTTGTGCTGCTAGGTGGTAAAATGTACACATAAATTTGTGGTGGGAAAGTCACAAAGGAGGCCAAAGAAGTTAAAAAGAACAGCCTGAAGAAAAAAATTACTTTAAAAGGTTAATGTCGAGTACTGCTACTACATCCAACAGTAAGAACGGAAGTCTGTAACATAAGATCGTACTGCCACGATCAGAATACACAATGTACGAATAAATTGGCACAGTCATGGGAATACAATGAGAGAAGAATTCTTGCTGATGGTATTAATACTGCTCCATATTGCTACAGCTCATAAAGTTAATAATTTTTTGTGAAAACATTGTATGGCTGCCACTTTATTTTGTTTCAACATGGTAAGATTTGTCGACAGTTTTGAGCCTCCTAATCTGGGAAGAAAATTTCAGTGGACACCAACAATTATCTATGCCACTGTTGACACATGTATTTGGTTGTCCTGTTACTCCACATCAAAAACCTCTAGCAGACATATAGGAATTACTATTTCACCTATATTTTTTGTGGTGTCCCAAACAATATTTTCTATTTATCTGCACGATCAGCTAGAGCCTTCTCTATGGCTGTCATATTTATGGTGTTCCTGTGTCTGCTTTGCAATAGGGTTTTGTTCCGAGAGGGAGTCTGTGGATGGCGTCTTGAAAGAAATGAAGGAACTGGATGTGATCGAGTTATCGGTCACCCCTGTTTCGTCACCTGTTGTACTAGTTAAGAAGAAAGATGGTTCAACAAGGTTCTGTGTGGATGACTGCCAGCTGAATGATGTGACCAAAATGGTCTGCTAACACTTCCCCTGACAGGGTCACAGTGGTTCTCTACAACTGACATGAAGAGTGGCTACTGGCAATGTGAAGTGGCACCAGAGGACAGGGAGAAGACAACCATCTCTGTGCAAGGAAAAGGAACTTGGCAAAAAGGATTCAGTGTTCCAGAAAGTGGCTGCTGCAAATCTGAAGCTAGTTCCCAAGAAGTGTCACATGTTCATAGAGAATGTTAGTTTCCTAGGTCATGTGGTATCATCTGATGGAATCCAGACTCTGATCCAGAAAAAAAAACAGAGCAATAAAATACTGGCCACAACAAACAGACAGGACACAGGTGAGAAGCTTCCTTGGACTCTGTGATTTTTTATCGGCAGTTTGTACATGAATTTGCTACAATTGCCAAACCACTACATGAGCTTACTGAAGCTAAAAGAAAATTTCTGTACACCGCTGAATGTGAAGCCACTTTCAGAAAATTAAAAGAAGTGTTAATGTCCTCTCCAGTTTTGGGCTTCCCCAATAGTAAAGACGAGTTTATATTGGACACAGAATCGATTGATGTAGGCATCGTTGCTGTGCTATCACATGTTCAAGATGAAGTAGAGAAGCCTCCAGAATATTTCAGCAAATTTCTGCAGAAACCAGAAGGAAATTATTGTGCTACTCGCAGGGAGTTATTGGCAATGGTGATGTCCATATCAAATTTCCACTACTACTTATAATGCAGAGACTTTAATTTGCGAACAGATCATGCTGCTCTATGCAGGTTGTTGAACTTTAAGAATCCCGAAGGACAAATAGTTCGATGGATACATCTTCAAGAATACAGCTTTTATATACAACATCGGGCTGGTCGTTCCCATAGTAACGCAGATGCATTATGCCGCAGGCCTTGTGACCCCAACTGTTGCCATTGTAAACTGCATGAGGAGAAAAGTGGGGGAGTGCATTGTGTTAGAACAACAAGGCTTCAGGTATCAACAACAAATGGAAAGTACTCCTGGACGGACGACAAGATAAGAGAAGAACAACGAAATGACCCGGACTTATGCCCAATACTGGATTCTTAAGAATACGACCACCGGCCAGAATGGCAGGAACTACCTTAAAAGAGTGCTACAACTAAGGCATATTATGTTCAGTAGAATTCACTTCTTCTGAAGAATGGTGTCCCCTACCAGTACTGGGAGAGTGCATATGGCCGACATGAACACATTCAGTTGGTCCTCCCAGAGAACAAGATCCCAGAAGTACTGAATAAGCTCCATAATTCAGTGTCAGGTGGTCATTTTGGCATTACTGAGACACTCAACATGGTTCGAGAGAAGTTATACTGGCTTCATTGTCGTGAAGATGTTGACAAATTTTGCCGAATATGTGACGAATGTACCACAAAGAAAGGTCCGAAGGTCAGAGGTCGAAGTCGTCTCCAGAAGTACATTGTCGGTGCCACATTCGAGATAATGGTGGTCGACATCTTGCGTCCCTTGCCAGTAACCGAGAGAAACAATATGTACTTGTCTGTGATGCACGACTGCTTCATCAAATGGCCAGAGGTTCTTCTCATACCGAATCAAGAAACCAGCACAGTGGTTTATGCACTTGTCGAGCATGTGTTCTTAAGGTTTAGGGTGCCATTGGAGCTTCACTCGGACCAAGGGCGGAATTTCGAAGCGGCCCTTTTCCAAGAGGTGATGAAGATAATCAGTATAAAGAAGACCTTAACTTCTCCTCTACATCCATAGTCTGATGGAATGGTCGAATGCATAAATCGCACCATGAAGTAAAACCTATCCATCTTTGTTTCCGATCATCAAAAAGATTGGGAATCTAAATAACCACTGTTTCTGTTAGCATAACGCTCTGCTGTTCATGAAGCAACTAAGGTGACACCTTCAAGGATGCTCTGTCTCCCGAGCGACCTGATGTTCGGACGAATGGCGGAGGAGGGCCAGATTGCATTCCCATTATATGCCAGCGAATTACGGCGCAAGTTGGTTCACACCCACAACTTTGCCTGGGGACACATTAAGATTAACACCGACAGGACGAAGACTCGCTACGATAGGATTACTAGTTGAAACTTTCCAAGAAGGACAACTGGTGTGGATGTATAACTCTCAGAGAAAAACACTGCAGAAAATTTGGAAAGCCCTTACGAAATAATGAAGAAGATTAATGATGTGGTGTTTTGGATTGTTCGTCGACAAGGACCTAAAGTTGTGCACATCGACAGATTGGCCTTCTATGATGGACCTGATGCTGTTGTGACTGTTCGGGACGAACAGACTAAAGGATGGGGCAGTGTTGCATGTTGTGTTTCTGAGGGCCAGTTGGTTGGAAGCTGTGTCGAAACACCTTATAATTCACAACCTGGACGGCTGCGGGGTGGAAGTCATGCCAAACTACGTCACAGACATGTTTCAACTGTGCCTTAACCCTACGTGACTGGCCTACGAGGCTTAAGTCACGTCTCAAGTATGGTGTAATATAACATTTTAGACCCCTGTAATTCGATGAAACCCAGCGTTTGACTGAATATATAAGCCCGAATCAACAGATTTGGGGGGGGGGGAAGAGTTCACTATTGGTCGTAATAGGAAAAGGTGCTATGCTTGTGGAGAGAGATGGTGAAGACATCTTGGTGACATCAGAGTGTACAGCGAGGCAGCAGTCACATATCTTGGGAGCATTATTGACCGAAACAAGAGGAATGCAG
Organism: Medauroidea extradentata; assembly: GCA_003012365.1. Classification (NCBI taxonomy): domain Eukaryota; kingdom Metazoa; phylum Arthropoda; class Insecta; order Phasmatodea; family Phasmatidae; genus Medauroidea; species Medauroidea extradentata. The sequence goes on along the minus strand of PNEQ01035298.1, from coordinate 18,020 downwards.
CTATGGGTCGGCGGACAGAAAGGAGGTGTACGACGAGAGTCGAACCGAAGACCACAAGAAGGAAGACAGTGGTGCATTCGGGTGTTGTGCAGCACATGGTGAGACATCACGACTTCGGACTGTTAAGGTTGTCACTATTTGAATGACTGTTGACTGAATATATGACTAAATTTTACTGTGATTTGTAGACTTTAATTAATTAATGGTAGATTTCTTTTGTGCTTAAATTGTCGAAGTAAATTAATGTTTTTGTGACACAGTAGTAATTGTGTGCATAATTAAAGGCGTTGTGAAATTTATAGTTGATTTCAGTTCTGTGTAAATTTTTAATCTTTGTGAACTACTAAAGTTGATAAATAATTTAATTATTTTATTTGTAATTATAAGACCTCTATCCCATAGAGCTCAGAACTGCCCACTTGTAAAATTTTGCTAAACTTGTAATACATGCAATGTTAACCTTACCAGCAGCTGGCAGCCATTCTATAAAAATGGCCGACACTAGCAACCCCTACCCACCAACATGAGAAACCAAACTACAGACACCAGCGCACAAACTACATTAATATGGCTGACAAAAGGTCAAAACCAAATTATTTTTCCAAGATGGCTGTCAAAAAATGGCGGATCCAAGATGGCCACCATTAGATCCACAGTTCCCTGCCCACTGCAGCAGAACCTACTATGTATATCTATTGTTCGCCTTGTTGGAAGCATATTGCTTCATACTAGGTGGACAGCCTGATGATTCGACCACAAAGATGTCTGGGGTTTTCACATGGGTGCTGCAATACTCTCGAGAGATGTAACTGGGTTTCTCTATGTGTGTTTCACAGGCTGAGGTAGCCCGGGATTTCCTGATGACGCATTTGCCTACACGACTCTCGGCAGATATGAGTGAGATAATGTCTTTTTTTAGGCCTCTGGTCACCATGTTGCGCCGCCGATTGTCGCCACTGCGAAATAACTGAGTCCTCTGGGAGTGCGACACAAGTGTGGTATGTGTCGACGAGGAGTGCATTTGGAGATGGTGTCGACGCTGGGTAACACCAGCAGGCTTTGGAAGGGACGAGTAACACTTGGAGTATTGTTTCAATGGCAGCAATGAAGAAGGTTTTGGCATGCTACAGAGAGGTGTTGTGGTTTAGTATCGAAGAGAGACTAACTAGCAACATAAGAATAATATGTACCTAATGATTTAAGAGAAGGCATGCGTCGGTACCAGGAGAAGAGCAGAGTTTGCTATTGGTCCTGCTAGAAGAAGGTACTAAGCTTATGTAGAGAGACTGGGGAAGATATCTTGATGATGTTAGAGCCTACTGTGAGGCTGGAGGCACATACCTTCGGAACAGTATTGGGCGAAAGAAGAAGGCTGCTGCTATGAGTCGATGGACAAAAAGGAGGTGAACGACAGGAGTCGTACCTAAGACTCCAAAAGTGAAGACAGTGGTGCACTCAGAGAGCTGTACAGCACACATAATTTTATTCAGGATATTTTTCCGAATTTCACTCCAAATAAGTGAAAAAAGGAAAAATATATTTTCTACTCATGAACGAAATATATATATATATATATATATATATATATATATATATATATATATATATATATATATATATATATATATATATATATATT
>PNEQ01035298.1:0-16281 GCA_003012365.1 Medauroidea extradentata | reverse complement strand
GATGAAGGTTGTTTTCAATTAATCGCCTATACATGCATTAAAATCAATGGAATATCGTTCCCGTTTCCACTTAAATGAGACGCACATACAATTTCGAAATTCTAATTCTACAGGGGTGAAAAGACGTGGAGTGTTTTTCACAAAAATCCACTGCTGCTATCGAATCCGTCGAGTTAGAGAGTTATTTCCTTTTTATGGTTATGAATACGTAAATGCCCGTAAATAGATTGAAGTAATTTTCAAAATCCGAACTCTTCGAGCTGTGAAGGAACGGAAAAATAATTTTTTTTAATCGTCGATCACGCTTTGACTCAATTGGTAGAGCCCACGATTTTTCGCGAAAAGAATCCTGCAACAGTTCGTTTCAATGCCTTATGTACACATATGAAGCTGCGCTTCTTGGTCATTGGCAGAACGTATTACAGCACAGACGTGACTCATTTGACTGTGCAAACAGGAACAAGGATACTGCGACACCACACGTATGTGATTTGCGGTAGAACCTTAGACGCTGGGAGTTATGAACAGCCAGTCACTGCCCATGAAGCAGGTCTGCATATGTGCAAATGGCATTTAAACGAATTGTTGTAGAATTCTCTTCGCGAAAAATTGTGGGCTCTATCAATTGGTTATCAACGTGATTTTCACCTCAATTGAATACTTATACAAATGTTTAACCTGTAATGGTAATATTTTGCGATATTCGATCACTGAAGAGGTGAAAAGGAATAAAATTTGTTTTCATTTACACCAATATGTATACCTAACCTATTGAGATATTGATATGTGTTTTGCATCGAAATGATGCTTATGTGAATACCAAAAATAATTATCTCAGTTCTTATACTGAGCAAATAGCTATCAAACACCCTAGGGGGAGGGTGTATACATAGTCTTTGTAAACCTTTCAAAGCAGACGTTCCGAAAAAGCAAGTACAGCCACAGAAAAGTATCTTATAGGGAAGTTAACTTTCTGCATTTGTATTTTTAAATGAACTTTTGAAGGTACATATATTGAAGACACAGTCATCAATGGTCGTGCTCGAGATAAATGAATAATAATACCATGTATACTACTTATACACTCTGAATACTCTCTTATATTTGTATATTTTGATATGACCTTAAACATGGTTCGCCACAGTAATTAAAAGTGGCAAAGATAGAGTAAGGATAGTTTTTAGCTATAGCTACTTACCCTGTTGCAGAGTGAACTCAACCTGCAGCTTAGTTATCCTAACACATGATGGCCGAGTTACTAATGTGGCGTACAAATAGGTCATACAATTGTATACATATACGCTATTACAAGTAATACATGCGGGCAATGCCACGGACGGACTGCTAGCTTATAAAATATACATTATAGTGTGTTTGTTCGTCTTTTATGCGGTTCTTCTCCACCCATCAGATCGCGATGGAATTTCTGCAAACAAATTGGGTGGGGGAATTCAGAAAGAGGTTGAGGGACGGAAAAGGATACAAAAAATAGTGAACAAATAAACATTCCTAAGTTGCGCGTGCACCCGCAAATGCTCGCACCAATTTTTGGGGAGAAGCAGGCGGAAAACGGAGTACAGGGGCAAAACGGGGTACCCAATAAAATTTAATTTTTATGAAAAAAAATGTGTAGGTGAGTTGTAGGTGCGCACACGAAGGTTTCTACGAAAACAAATATTTTGTACTTTAGGGGAGGTCGGTGGCAAAACGGAGGAACAGAGGCAGAACGGGCTGACCAGAAAATTTTGTGGGACAATTTTCCTTTTAAAATTTTTTCTAAAATGCACAGTAGTTATCTTTAACATTATTTTGCCCCATTTTCAACTTTTCAAACTTTATGTTTTAGAAATATTATCGTATTAAATTGAAAACCTCGCAAAAGAAGATGCGGGAACCAGCTAGTCTACAATAAAGAACGAAAATAAATAAATAATAACATTTTACCGTCATTGTGCTCAGAAACCACTTCAATATAATTTTTTATCCTAAACCCAGATTGTAACAAACGTGTTCTGGTACTTTTAAAAGTAGCATTGTAGTTGGCATTTTTCAGAAACACTGCATCACAAGCAGATTCAATATTTTCCATATATCCACATTTTAATGAATAATTAAGCATCCATGACATGTGCCGCGATGGAACTTTGCTAAAGCACAGAAGAAGGTTATTTTCATATGTAGTGCAAGTATCAAGTTTCTATCTTTACAAGAAAGGCCTCAAAAATTGACATATTAATGTAATTATGAAACAACATGTTATTTATTCGAGTTAATTACGGGTGGAAATACTTAAAATTTTACAGATACAATGTACATTATGGCAGAAAAATGTTGTCAAAGTTTCATTAGAAATTCTAAAAATATATTTTCTAGGACTCACTCTTAATGATGCACAACATACCTGGTCAAATTTCAGTCGCACAGTTAGTTTACCTGTTACCAGAGATACAAGCTTGTAATGCCTGATAACAGCGTTGTGCATTGTAAAACAGTGCATAATTATTTAATAATTGAACATTTTTTTAAATTAAATTAACCGAGAAACTAAGAATAAGGAGACTATTTTGTCAAGTAAATGGAAATGCACTCGCGTTTAGTGAAAAAAAAAAAAAAAAAGCTGGAGCCTTGTTCCCCCCATCCCCACATTTGTGTGCCAATAAAAGCGCAGCAGCCGCTGTAGAGAATTCATAAATATGTTTCTGGAATCAGAAAATCATCGCAATTATCTGAATCGCGTGGAGAAAATTTGTGAACACTTGCCAACAAACAGAAACCAAATAGGCCCTACAATGAAAAACAATATACTGGTGGTGTGATTCGGCGGACTGTAGAAATTTTGTACATGGTAAAAAATTACGTTCCTACTCTTGATACACGTCTGCAGGTAATGCAAACCCGCATATGTTATCAAAGATAAACTGTGAAACAATTACCGAATGAAATAAGTTTGGTTAAAAAAATGCAAAACCAATGGTAATTATTTACAGATGAAAACAAATAACACTGTCGCTTAAAAATCACTATACATTTGTGTTTATGTTGCTTTAATACTTTGTGCAGTGAAGGAATTTACATACATTTTAAACTATAAGTCGTAATAAGAAACAAAAAAAAATTATATTGGACTCCAGCCCTCTTGATTTTGTTTTAAATTTTTTCCCAAAATCACTCCATGCAAATGCTGAGATGGATTCCTTAAGGGGCCCTTCTCGTGGCACATGTGTTTGTGTGAGTGAGGTATGGTGCTAAGGTGACGTCGTATGGACCATACATCGGTGCATCGTCTCTACGATTAAGGCGTGCAGTCTTCGTGAAAAAACAAATTTCCAATGGGACTTTAAGTGGTGACCCTATCGTTTTATATACGAAATCACTTTACTAAAGTCCAATACACTACCCTAAGTGGTTTCACATGTAATCGGCTAGTATATTTTCCGCTATAGCAGCCTGAAAACTTAGTTTTAACCCACTTTGACGTGCTCTAAAAGAGGATTTCTAATACGTGTGTTGCCTTGAAAGTACTTAAGGGCAGTCGTCTGAAGTGTGTGTTCTTTTCGAAGAGAAACGGCGTGAACACACGTGTATTAGTTTCGGTGTAAAACGTTTTCTTCAAACACGCTGCCGTGTGATTTTATGGCAACGAGGCGGGCCCCTTAACAAAGGCCATGGCCGATTTCTTAACCTTTTACCCTAAAGTGTTCAGTTGTGTGTTTCTATCTGTACTGATATTGACTGTTGACAATGACGGTATTGCACATCTAAAATACTGCAATATTTGAACATTCTCATTATGCTTGGACTGAAATTTATATGTATATTGCTTACTTATGGTGGTATAGGAAAACATATTACTGCTGCCTGAAGCACAGTTGTGTCTCATCAGCACAGGCTATACTGTACCCTGTAAATTTTCCCTTGCCTATAACCTGTCTTCTACTCAGGGCCAGGCGCACTTTGCTCCTGAGATAACTAGTTGTACGGTCATGCAGCATGCGTTTGTGGTTTAACTACAAGCAACTAGTCACAGCATGCATGATCGAGTGGAGTAGCCGATGTGCATCTTGCATTTTGTGAAACGTTGTGTAATACATCCACTGCGCGTGTTCGATATGTTGAAACGTTTACTGCCGACGTCTGCTACATGCGCGTTATTCATTCACGTCAGTTCATCAGCGTTTGCGTAAAACAGGAACTATACACACAAGTTATCACACTGTTGGCCAACCTCAACTGAATATCGAGCACGACGTATTGGACAACATTGATGTAAATCCATATACAATCACCCGAGGAATTCATAATGAGCTCAATGTATCACAATCGACAGCAAGTCATATTTTACGGCGAGACAGATTGCACGCAATTCACTATCAGCCATTTTGTATTCCACTTCCTTTTGATCGGCCTGCTCGTTCGCAGTATTGTATGTGGTACCAAACCCAGATTAGTCAAGTATCAAACTTCGTAACGATAAGACCTACTCACACTGTAAAAACAGTGAGTAATATTACTCATCATGTGTATGGTAATATTCCCCAACCTTGAGAGGAAAATCTGATTTCCGAATATGTGTGGAAATTTTCGCAAGGTAGTGTATTCGCAACACAAACCACTCGGAACTTTCCCTCGCGCGTTATGTCAAATTGTCCTAGAGGGCCGCGCCAATACGAAATGAAAAATTATATTACCAGTTGAGTAACTTTCCTTGACATGTGTTGAGTAATTTTCCCTCACTTGTAGAGGTAATTAGCTTCCATTACACGTAGAGTAAATTTGCCGATTTTTTTTACAGTGCACCAATGAAGCTTCTTTCACTAGGCGGGGTGTCTGCACCTACCACAACGAGCGTATGTGAGCTTATATCAACCAATGCGCAACATAGGAATCACATTTAAAGTGCTGTTTTCTGTGACTCACCGATGGACTACTAATTGGATCACACATCCATTCCGCACGTTTTTTCTCTGGAGCTACATATCGACACTTCTTGGAAGGAGACCTGTTACAACTACTTGAAGATGAACCACTGAATATATGACTTGACATGTGATACAGGCACGATGGTGTACAGGCGACGGAGTGGCCATGGTGGAAAAGTGTGGCAGCCTTGAAGATCACTGGTCTTAATCCAGTCGACTTATTTTAAGGGATCGCGGTAAATATCAAGTTTAGCTACTCATCGTATACCGGCCAAACTATTGATTTTAGACTTGTTGTTTATAAATAAAAAAATGTTTATAGTGAAGTTCTATGTAGTCCTTCATACAAAATTTGTTACGTTAGATTTTTTTAGGTTAGGTTGTTAGTTTAGGTTAGTTTACATTAGTAGTTATATTAGGATAGGTTAAGTTAGGTAACCTAACCTCACCTAACATTACATTAGGTTAGGTAAAGTTATGTTACGTAACATAACCTAACCTAATCTAACTTAAACTAACCTGACCCAACTTAAACTAACCTAATCTAACTTAAAGTAACCTAACATAACGTAAACTAACTTTAACTAACTTAAACTAACGTAATGTAAAGTAAACTAACCTAACAACCTAACCCAAACTAACCTAAAAACCTAAACCAAACTAACCTAACAACCTAACCCAAACTAACCTAACAACCTAACCCAAACTAACCAAAAAACCTAACCTAACAAAAATTTATTTGCGTAGGACTACTTAGCATGTCACTAGAAACACTTTTCATTTATAAACTATAGGCTATGTCTAAACTCAATAGTTTGGCCGGTACATGATGATAGCTAAACTTTATATTTACCGGAATCGCATGTTGGAACTGGTTTATGCAACTTAAGTGGACAATAAAGACAAACTCTGGTAACGTGTACAGTATATACGTCGCTCTGTACAGGTTAATCCTGGTATGTCGCAGTATGTACACCTGTTTTACCAGAGTCGCATTCGTGCGCTTTGGAGATGCGTGGCGCATAATTAGAGTATATGCTACTAAACTACGCAATATATTAACATTCGTAGTTAATAAATAATAAGATATCGAAAAATAATATTTTCCAAGTAACTTAATGCAAATCACCATTTACTAACTAGTAATAAGTAGCCTATATACGTCTTGTAGTGTACTGACACGTCATGCAAAACACTGTAACCGGCTGCCTACCTCTCAGGCCCCCACTATTCCACTTCCCAACTTAAGATGTGATTTCTGAGGAAACGGTTCACATTAACAGTTTTTCTCAAGGATACCTTTCTTGTTATTGTTTACATGCTGATCATCTACATGTCATGCCCAGTCACTTCAAGTCAAGGGTTACAAAGTTCTAAGCATAAAGAGGGTGTCAACCCCTACTTAAAGTATGAAGGGCTGTTCTTTTTTAACATAATTTTATGCTGTTGTCTATCCTTACACCAGTAGCCTGTATACGAAATTTCGTTACTTCATTACACTTGCCTGAGGTTTTATCGTCGAATTACGCATTCTCCATCTGCACCTTTGGGGGTGCGTAGCTCTGTCATACATCATGGTAGGTCCGATGTTGTATCATTGTTTTCCAATTTATTTTACTTCAGGATTTTACTCCCGATGGGTTAGCATATTTCGACTCATCCTGTGTATGTGTGTGCATATATATGTATGTATTTGTGCATATATATATATATATATATATATATATATATATATATATATATATATATATATACATACATACATACACACATACACTTTCCCGTAGTTCTAAGTCCCTTTCGGACCCTTCGTTCTCATTCTTATTCACGTGGTGCTGTTCTCCTACAATTATTTGTCATAGAACCTTCTTTATTCAGAGAAACATGCGAATATCTCGGCGATTTATTAGTTTACACCAATATGAACTTATTACAGCCATTTATATACTAACATTGGTGATATTGACAAATATTACTCTGGTTTCTCTTGTAGCCGAATAGCTTTATATTTTACAAGTGTCCTTAAGTATATTTATTCACACAGAAATGAATTTTGATGAGACATGTTCTAAAAGCACTACGGATGTAAGTTTCTTTTTATGTATCCCAGCTACGCCAGTAATTTTTACGTACTCAATAGAAATATTTGATGTGTCTCCGGTAACAAAGTTTTCTGTATCGTGTTATTTCATTTTATGTTTCTTATGTTATATACGTATCTTACGAACATTTGACACAATTATTATGCATTATTATCACCAACAACAGCTAAAATATCTAGAAATATATTTGCAATTTTCAGACGTTAATGCATAACTAAAACATTAATACTTGGTAATCTGCATGTCTAGCATATAAAATAGTTCCGTCTGAAGAGGTGGCGTATAGTTTTGAAACACACGTCCCCACATACGGGTTCAGAAATTTAATTTTCGACATATGAAGTTGCCAGTAAAAAAACTCCAGTACTTTGCAGCAGTATGGTTTGCGCCTACAGTAAGTAAACCTATTCTTGCACCAAACGTAAACGCAAGATGGAGATAACCATAGCAGACACTTTCGTATCGCACCAAACTTCTGTTTACCATTGTTTACCACTGTTGCCCCTATGTATATATGTTTTAGTGTTGCTAACTTACCGTTCTGAAATCCAGCACAGAATGTATTGTTGGTTGCAAAGTGTGAAAAAAACTGTGGATAGCTACGTAGACAGGTTACTTCAGACACTACGGGCATTTTCGCCATCATCAGTTCTTCTGTAACTTGGCCAGTCTCATCGTAACCCCATCCAACCACCTGTAAAAATGAGTTTTTGTTATTTTAAATACTATTAGTGGGATACATTTGTAGTGTTATCTATAAAACGATTGAGGTATTTCGATTACTATGAAATATGGTTATAAACTGTGCCACCTCCCTAAGAAATGGTCACAGTAAACACTCTCAGTGCTTCCAAAACCCAAACTCAAGGGACAGACAGAGCAAGAATCTTAAAACAATCCTGTATAAAGCTTATAAAATCCTAATTTTCAAAGTAGCATTATGAATGTTAGGTAAGGGCAAGGCCGAGTGCACGCCAACTTATTGCTTTATGTGAGTAGTTAGTGAATTCAATATTAATATGATGTATAATATCTAATCTTAAGTGTCTTCACAAAGTACTACCTTTGTACGAGTTCAACAAAATACATCTTATGAGTTAGTCATCCTAAATAAGATAAGAACCTGATAGGATTAGAACGCCATATACACATTTGATGAAATAAAACGAATGAGTACAGATAAATATTCTGTTTATTTATGTTGTATCGAAACCTCAGTGATACATAATAATATATTTTTGAGTTAGTTGGGTATTACTCTTGTTAGTAGTCTTATTAAAAATATATAAAAAAAATAATTTATTGACTTTTAGTTCGCTCACTAAAAATGAAAATAAAATATTTCTGGCAGGTATCCATCAACAAGATAACTGATAAAAACTACTATAATTGCATTTTTGAAACAATATATTGGTTTTTAAAGTACTATTTAATCATTAAAAAATAAAGTCTAGCCCTGGGAACAATTACGAACTGTTGAATAGAAACATGTTCATCACAGTACCAACTTATGGACGCTCCAGTCACCGAAGTACAATAGCAAGCGGTCTGACGAGACATTTGAACATTTTTTGACTTTATTATATATCCGAGGAACCATATACCTCAGTAATGTCATGAAACCTGGTACACATGTGGTACTTAAAATGTTGATTTTACTTGTTTTGTTCCATGACATATTCGTATTTTAATAATGGCGGACATTAACATTTTATAAACAAACTAATTGTACTACAAATATAATCAAGAATTTAATTAAACTCGGTACACACATACAACATTGAAAACGTTTTGACTTTTATGTACTGTACTCAACTTACGTTTATATTTTCATAATAATGACCATTTGAACAATTGTTGAACACACGAGATAGCATAAAAACCACGTATTAGAATCTTATCAAAATAGGTACACATTTAATAAGTAACAAGTTAACTATACTTTTATGTATTTTGTTCATATTCTGTTCATATTTTAATAGTGTTGACCATTTTATGATTTTTTTGATACGTAGGGAACCATTTATTATGTAATCAAACATGTTATACATTTAGTACTTAATTAGTTGACGTGGCTGTTAAAACTTCTATGTATGCCGTATTCTGTTTTTGCAAAATGGGTCACGTGAACATATTTTACCACATTAGATATGAGAGGTATAATTTTATAAAATTGTTATAAACACGGTATACGCACAATATTTAGTAAATTTACTTGACTTTTTTTTTCATTCTCTTAATGCTGCTTTCATTGTCAAGATGGAGGCGATTTAAAAGCCTATTTATCAAACGAATTATGTAAAGAAACCAAGCTTACGACTTTCATCAAACTCGGTACACGTGAAGTACTTAGTACAGTGACCTACAGTTTTTTTATTCGTTTTGAATAGTTGTGAACCGTTTGTAATCATTTTTTGAAAATTATGGTACCCTAGAACATTTTCTTTTCGGACGAGAAATTCGCGGTATAATATTCTTATTTAATCAATTTCAGAACAAAATATATACTAAGTAGAGGCAATATGACTTGAATGTAATTAGATTGTTTTGTTTAACAATATACATATTCTAATTTCGAAATATTTACTTAATGAATTCATTATTTTCACTACATATATTAAGAAAACTTTTAGACCTATTGAAAATAAGGTGTTTATTTTTGCACTTTTATGTATGTACCAGCTGTAATTTAACTAATCCTTACTGTTGTATGTTCACAGTGTTAGATAGCATGATATAAATACATTACGTGTACAAGGAAAGTACGCTACTTTGATATGCGGGTAACTTCTTGTTAATTGTGTAATTCAAGCTAAATAAATTCTTGCTTTTAAATACCCACAATGTCATCTTCAAGAAATGTGTATTCCACCAAGAAAATTGGTTGTTCACAGGTAAATTACGATTAAATATATGAAGTAAGAAACATTTTTTGTACAAATCTGTTTGAAGGAATTTTCGAGGACATCTAAAAAATATATCAAGCGCTGAACTTTGTACACGTGGGTATGTAATGATCTTTTAGATACTGCTTTGATGAAATGAAAACTATGAACCATTTTAACAAATTGGCGCATGTATAGTAACAAAGCATAAGTAGTAATTCATTACTGAGCCAATGTCTAGAGATGAAGTTCTTTTTAAAATTGGTTATTTGTGTGAGAAAATAAGCGCAAATAATAAGTCGGTAAATTTAATATTATCTCTGTAAATGAAGACAAACGTCTAATTTCCAGATACTGAGGGCTTCATTCCAATTCATTATTATATCTTTGATGTTGTATTTTTTATTTATAAAAATTATTTGTAATTTTGTTAAACTTAAAATTTATCAGTTGAAATTTGATATAAAGATTTCAACACTGATTTGCTACATGTAATACTTGATGGATAGAAATGTAGTATTATACCATACCGTTATAGAGAAATCAACTTACAGTTCCTTCTCTGCCTTCTATAGCCTTGAGATCTTTCGTTGGCGAGCTCCACAGGCAAACGGGCTGCACAAATCTTGAGAATTCAACAGCGCTGGATAATATTAAAACAGCTAGGTCACCCCGGAAATCATTACTGTTGTAAGTAGGATGGATATGAATGGTAGATACCTGACAACACACAATAAAGTTAAATTAGATATATAACATTTAAAAATACTTAAAAATATTGTTAAATATTTTACAAATTACATTTTAACAAAAAACTAGAACATAATTTACTACCTACACACATACAGGTATATACATATACGAACATGGATATTATATGATAAATGACTCAGATTGTGGGTTGTGTAGGTTTTTTCCATTTCCCCCTCTCTTCTGCATCCTCTGTGTTTAGGCCATATTTTGTCAGGGAATCCGTAATGTTGTAAAACTAGGCAGTCACGGATCATCCTTTTACCTTCGTCCTTCACCTCTCATTCTTGCATAAATTTTGATAGTCTTTAAGTCGTTATATCTTCCATTTTTTACACATGTCCATTCCATCGTGGTTTCTTCTAATTACATCGACTCTTTGGATCCTTCGTACTTTATGTATCCATTAGTCCATGTATATATTTCTATCTACATATTTATTGTCTTAATTTTTTGGAATATCTTCTTCAGTAGTCCATTCCAACTATATGTCGTTGAACCGCACAGATCCGGTCAAGTGTGGGCTAATGGATTGTAGCGACACATTGCCAATCTATTGAAACTTTCTTGTAGAAATACAATATGGAGGCTCTCTGTGCTGATAATTGCTGCCATGTCTCAGAAAGAATTTCCTTAAATTTGGTTTGACATGTTGGTCCCACCACGTGACTGTATTCGTGTACCGCTGGCGAAGCCCTCTCCTCGCACACCATTCTGTTTTAAAGCTATATTTAATGTGATCGTGACCTAACAACTGAGTATTATGTTTCCAGTACCTGCCACATTTTTTATTAAAAGTAGGAATCCTGACTTTCTCAATTGTCAAGTCACAACCTTACTTTTGACAGGCTACAATCTGATCGTTTTTATTCTACAGATCACATTCTGTTATACAATATTTTAAAAATAAATATAGTTAAGATTAAACTTTTAAATTAAATGATGGTATTATATAAATGCACTGTACTCTCAGAAATAATACACACATCTTTAATCACAATTGATTGGCCACACATGTTGCATATACATAGACAGAATTAAGGTTTAAATAAAAATGATACAACATCATACAAAAAGGGCAGTATATTTGATAAAACATGAAGCAGTACTCTTATTCCTGATAAATTGTTATCATTTACAAATATAGTAGCAGCTTTACAGTAGACACACAAACTTCTGATGGATTGCCTATTGCATTATCATAACCTTTCCAAACTTGGTTGTTGCTCGACAACGAGCTCCGTGAAACCTGGCTCGGCTGAACCAGGGCTGTTGAAAGGGCCCTTGACAGGCAGCCATTGACACGTTCTGTTTGACAGTGACAACATCGACGACAACAAGTTGCTGATGGTGCGAAACCAGGTTCGGAAACACTTCAGACAGGCAACAATTCCCTCTACTGGTGACGCGGTTACGATAGGCTTTCCGGAGTCTGGTGGTCTAATACGAAGCACCGCGTGGCACAATTGGTCACTTTGACATCTGCTACACACAGTCCGGTATCTTACATAAAGAGAAGGAAACTATGTTTTCGATGATGCTTGCAGGGAGAACAGTTGGTCGCATATGAAAGAAAGCACGATTTTCAGGATCTCTACACCTTACCTATTACTAGATCGTTTCAAATGATAAAGGAAAATGCAAAAAATCTCCAATTCTGCATTCCACTGTCATCGCAGCGCTTTCCGTAGGTGCATAGGTAGCCTACATCCCAATAGCAATCTTCAAGACTCGAGAGGCCAGGCTTGACACTAGCGTAAATATTGGAATGATGCACAGTAGAATTCATCTTCGGAAGATGTCTGACGAACAACTAACTAATCAATTAGGCTGTGTGCTAGCTCATACTTATTCACATTTAACATTCATAACTCCTTTCCACTTATAGATTGAAATATTCCCATCGAAGGTTGATGTGCACCATTTACACAGGAGTTTTGTGTTCCACGATGCAAACGCCCATTCATGTTCGCATTTGTCGCACACATGTTACTGATGGTCGCTGAACAATATGACAAGCTAACAAAGTAGTGGACATCCAATCTCGTTTTACAAATCCACGATTTCCTTGTCTGATTTACACAATTCGCTCAACCATTTATTGTGTTCAAATTGTTTCTTCATCAGAAAATCGCAGAGTACATTGAATGTAGGAACAGGGAATTTCCTAACTTGGTCATATGGAATTTCAATCCTCGTCCAAATCGAGTCTATGCTAATGTTAAGTCAATGATTCACTGATTATTTTTCTCGTTTCGTCCAGAAGTTTCCATGTGTATTAAGGTCTAAAGGGTGGTGAACTGGTCCCACCATCTTCTGTAAAAGCCACAGCGACGTCTTTAAGTACGAACCAGTTTTGGCTCTCATAGCATTGTCGATTACAGGGTACATTGTTAAAATATGTGTTTGAACACAACTAAATCAATATCGTAGAAATTGTTAACTTTATATTCTTGAAATACTCAAGAAAATTTTTTCAATATAATCATGTAGTAAACAATTATATTCACAGAAATATTTGTAATTCCAACTTAAATTCTGCAGTCAATTATATAGAACTGATTCACTCAACTTGTTTACTCACATCGAAGCCCATCAAAAGGATTTACTAACTGAAGTATTTTGACTCAGTATTGGTGACTGGGTAGGAAAGAAGGAATATTATTTTTTCAGCATCTGTGCTTGTATTAACAGATGTGTAACTATCACTTTTAAAATTATTTATACATTTTGTAACTGGTAAGCACCGATCTAAAAACAGTTCACTTTGGAACCGAGTTTCCTCGTTCTTTGGAGACCGATTAAGAAATACCTTAGATTCTTTGTAGTGATGCTAGACTTTAACATACAATTGATGTGTTGGCTTGCGGGCAGGCTAGGGTATGTCTCTAGACTCCAAATTCTGAATGATACATCGATATTTGATATACCAATTCCAACATTCTTTAGCATCTTGGCAAGCTCAGCAATGTTTAAATGAATGTGGGACAACATCCATTCATTCGGTTTTAGTGTCAAGTCGACATATACTAAGTTCTCCCCTGTGATGACTATGGATTGATATGTAGGTGGCTAGGAGTAACATTAGTTCTTTATTCGAATAAATAATGATGTGTTTGTAGTCTTCTGCAAAGCTCAGCAACACCAATAGTAGTATGCACACCTCGAAATCGCCTCCTGCATAAGTTGGACCTTCATAGACTTCATCGAGTCCACACCAGCCGTTTTTACAGTAGATAATTATTTCTGTGTAAGCGCGAGTTAGTAGTGGTTATGCTTTCTTCCATTGTCTGGTTTACCGTCACTAAATTAAGCAGGGATGTGATATGTTTGATTAGGTCAAGAATTTGATCTTAGAAAGAGTTGTGCAGTGGGAATGCATGACTGGATTTTTTTTGGGTCATGCTCAACTGCGATGTAGATGTCTGTCATAGAAACAAGCAAAGTATACATCATAAAATTACGAAAATAGAATCGGGTCATACTAAACAAAGGTAGTCAAAGAGGAAAAATAAAAAAACCAGACACCACTAAGGCAGATAACCCAGATTTGAGGCCTCTTTTGGCAAAGGGACAAATAGAAAAACTACATGAAACACAAATAAAGTACAAAACAATGATGAGACGAAACAAAACAGTTATCAGACACGACAGAAAACAACGTTTGACACATCGATGACATGAAACAAAATACAGCAGTTTTTGGGGAGAAGAACGACGTTTCGAGAACTGGAATCTGTTCCCGTAATTAGTCAGAGACTCACAAGGCCTGAGAACACGAATGCGACTCTCCTCTATTACTAGAGTGTTTCAGATATGTGACATAGCAGCCTACAAGACACACCTCACCTCGTATGGCAGGTTTCAAGTCAACACATCTAATAGAGGACAGTCGAAAATACCATCATTCTGCTGTTGGTATGCTCGTACATATTAGTAAACATATTCTCGACCGAACATCGTCCGTTTCGAAACTGCAAATACAATTTTTTAATGTAAAATATCAATTAAGTGTTTAATTTAGTTTTATATAAGATATTTAATATTACTAATGATTTTACATAATGGTAATGAATCTGATAGTTTTTACCTACTTAATATGGGTACACACATTGTTTTAAACAAAAAAAAATTCCTTGAACCTGGCATAAGCATATAAGGGATAAATCTGCTCGAGTTGTACTAAAAACAATATTAGGTAGTCTCACGACTTCTAATGTGAGTTTAACGAATTACATACATGTGTTATGGTGGTGACAAATATCGAGATGGTTTCATGTCAGAAGCTTAACAATCGCTGATGAGGTTTATAAAATGTATAATATATATTTAGTATAAAATTTTTAGTCTGCTGAGAAATTGAATATGGAAGTGTTACTCTCCTTAGCGTGAAAATTAAGTATGACGATTCACAATTGACTACGAGGAAAATGGAACCAGACTCCCGACAGTGTCGACACTGCTACAAGTTCTTCACCTTCGGTTGTAATTCTTGACGATATGAGAGGTTTTTTGTAGGAAAAACCCTTCCAACATGATGATTTCTGCAACATGGTGGTTAACAGTCTTCAAGCGCTAATAATTTTAAAATACACATAATGTGCAAGGGTAAAGTGCCTCCGACTACTGAAATGTCAACTTTACATCAACATACTACTAATCCTCAACCATCTGCTGGTACTTTGCCAGCAATACAAACCTCATTAAGGTCATCATTGGTTTCACCTGCTCGCACTGTTCAGTACTATTACAGTCACAGATGACGTTGGTTCTAGGGACTATGCGAGTAATTTACATATGTGCAACAGAGTCAACTCGTGCAAAGTGTACACTTGCTAAACCCTCAAGTGAGAATGATTAACATAATAATAATGAAGCTTTGAAGAATCGTGGTGATGATGAACCTCACATTAAAAGGGAACTTAATAATGTTTATCCTTCAGATAACAGCGAATGTACCAAGAAAATACCAATTGATCAAGTAATCACAGAAGATGGCTGTAATGAAGACAACTCTGACGAAGATTATCCAGACACTCTCACGGATCTCCATAGTGAAGTGACAACGAGGGAAGATGCGAAGATGACGGAAGACCAACATAAAAGTTATGATTTTCCCGATGATCCTAACGAACTGGTTGACAGATCTTTATGTAAGAAGCTGGAGATTATTCCCATGTACATGAAATATATTGGATAATCAAAGATCTGAAAAAAGAGGCCATGTTAAAATATGAAATGAAGGTATTTTATTAACTGTCTATGTAACTTATAAACAATTGATAAACAGAAATGATCTGATGTATTTATTGGTTTGTACCCTACTAATATTTTAATAAAACTGTAGATACTGACGAAAGTGCTTGACTACCTCTCTGTACTATAATACACGTATACAGACAGTGAAACCACTAGGTATCCAGATGGTTAAGGTGGCCGTCTGGGTCCGCGACTAAATGTGATACAGACGTCCGGCTCTTATCGCTTTACATGAAAAGTATTAATGAAATCGTTGATTTCTCTTCGTACGAATAGAAAAGAAGCATCATTTTAGCCGTGTATACCAATATTAAGCCCTTAATGAGGTTATGAATACATTATTTCGACCGATGAAAAGTGCCAAAA